>OOIL02004591.1:855320-919550 GCA_900332095.2 Cuscuta campestris | reverse complement strand
CCTGACGCGGCTCCCCCATGAATTGAGACAACACATGAACTGCATATGCCAAGTCAGGACGACTGATCGTGAGATAGATGAGGCGCCCTACAAGTCTGCGATAACGTTCTGGATTAGTGAGAAGTGGGCCACGTGCTAGAGCCAGTCGTTGGTTCTGAGGAAGAGGAGTAGAAGCCGGTCGAGCACCCAGAAATCCAGTTTCACAAAGTATATCAAGAGCATATTTGCGCTGGCAGATGAATATCCCTTTCGAATTTCGAGCAACCTCTACGCCCAAAAAATATTTTAAAAGACCAAGATCTTTCATATGGAAGCAATCAGAGAGATACCGTTTAAATTTGCCAATGAATTCTTCATTATTTCCAGCTATCACGAGATCATCCACATATACCAGCACACGAAGCTCGATGGAGCCGCGCAGAAGAGTAAACAGAGAGTAATCAGTCTTGGATTGGTGGAACCCAAAATGTTTTTACGCAGAGGTGAGTTTGGCAAACCAACACCGTGGAGCCTGACGAAGACCATAGAGGGATTTCTGAAGCCGGCAAACCAATCCTTTACCGCGAGCGTTAAACCCGGGAGGAAGAGTCATGTATATTTCATCGCGAAGGTCTCCATGCAAAAATGCATTGTGAACGTTCATCTGATGTAGGAACCAGTTGCGGGCCGCGGCAACAGCTAAAAGAGTGCGAACAGTAACCAACTTAGCCGTCGGGGCAAAAGTCTCTTTAAAATCAATGCCCTCTTTCTGTCGGTTCCCAAGCACAACCAAACGAGCTTTGTAGCGTTCAATGCTTCCATCAGACTTGTGCTTGATTTTATAGACCCACTTGGATCCGATTGTTTTCTTTCCAGGAGGCAACAATGTTCTTCGTTGAAGGAGCTAGTTCATGATATTCTTTAGTGAGGGAGAACCGTCAAAGAAAATAAAAAAATTACAATATCCCGCTGGTAGGCATCGAATTGTGTATGCCCACCGGCAGGGAAGAAGCGTGTTTGAGGTCTCGAGAATTCAAAACTTGCTCTGATACCATGATAGAATTTAGGATGGGTATGGACAACTGGATTGGGCTATAAGACACTTGGGCCGAACCACATTAAAAGATTGAATCCAATCGATTAGTTAGTCCAACTCAAGAGTTTATATACCGGTTATTTTACTCTTGAACTTCCGATGTGGGATGCACTCTAACACTCCCCCTCAAGTGGACAACCGGGCCATTTTGAATCTAACCGGTTGACCACTTGCAAATGAACTCCCATTCCCTTGACTTTTTTTTATCGCCAACACCTAAAGGACCACGAGCCGCTGGGTATGGACTTCCAGACGAGCAATCGTGTTAAACAGGCCACAGGCCGTTGGGTACAACATCCATACGGACAACTGGGCTAAAGACTAACGGGCCGCTAGGAATGAACATCTAAACGGACACCTTGACAGACGAGTTGGGCTAAAACTGGCTCTGATACCATGAAGAAAATAATAAGAGGGAAAATATTCTGTATATTGAATTGTTCTAACAAGTACAAGGGGTTTCTCCTTTATTTATAGGAGAGGATAAAGACCAAAACACAAAAGGAATTCTATTCCTACAAGGAAACAAATCACTAAATATGAACAAGGAAACAAATCAAGAGCAATCCCACTTAGAATGGGATTTGCTCTCCTTCTTGCCGTGTTGTCCAAGGAGCACCGCCTAACATGATAGTTTAGTTATTAGTGAAAAAAGTATGATGTGATAGGTAGAGTATGAAAATGTAGGGGTAAAAGTGAGTTTTTAATAGAAAGTAAAAGTGTTTTGTGGAAAACAAAAAAAACGAAAGAGGAAGGATTTTGTGGAACGGATGGAGTATAATTTGATTTGAATGCATATTGTATTTAAAGCTATTCATGATCTAATCTGATCTGATTTAATTCCAATAAGAAAAAATAATAAGAATAAACTCATGTTCTTTTCACCTGATCTGATTAGAATAAGTACTGATCCAATCTGATCTGCTTTGATTGAATTCGATCTAAATGTAGTTGTATTTAAAAATACGGAAAATTTTTTATCTGATTCCAATAAGAAAAAGTAATAAATAATAAAAATAAGTTGAACAGAACATGGCCCACATTGAAGAGACTAGAGCGTGACTTTATTCTTATTACTTATTACTTTTTCTTATTAGAATCAGATCATACCAGTTAGACCAGATTACATCAGATCAGAAATAGCTTTAAATAAAACTACATTCAGATCAAATCAGACCAGATCATATTCTATGCTAATCAGATTAGACTCATTCTGATGAGGTGTGAGAAAATTACCTATGTTGTGACACCACTTTAACTACTCCATGTGTCTTAAATTAATGATTACAAGTTGTCTTGTTTCATTCAAATAAATCAAAGTTGTACAAATATATTGGAATGAAGAGAGTAAGAATAAGACATAATTATCTTCAATTATACAAATATTACAAACAATATAATACCTATAATACGGAGTATTAAATATTTTAAATTATATTTAACACTCATCCCCTTAAAATGTTTATAGGTTAGAAGCATTTTATTTTTTTTGATAAGAATTTCGTATCGGATATGGCAGACTTTCGAACACCTTCAAGCTTTGAGAAGAATAGATAGGAAAGAGATGAAGATCTTCGAACGTCTTCAGACTCCAAACAACAAAGAAAAGACATTGTGAATAATTCTTGTGAAATTTGCACTAAATAAGACTAAAACATAATGACTTTTCTAATGTAGGATTTAAACTTTTTTATTCCATAAATAGGACTTAATAATGACCTAGTGGAAGGAATAATGTCCAGCAATGATGCACATTTAGGTGAATAATGGCTTCGTGATAATGACCAAAGGTCCTACATTGGGAAATAAAAACATATATATGGTCCTATATTGGGAAAGTCATTATGTTTTAGTCTTATTTAGGTAAATTTCTCATAATTCTTGTACGTATTGAATAGTTGAATAATGATGATACATATATGGTTAGAATATATATATATGGAACAAATGGTACTTTAATATAGACCTAATGTGTTTGCGCCTATACTAAACCCTAAAATGATTAACTATAAAATATTAATAAATAACCACTAATTAATAAATAACTAATTAAATAATGCAATTTTAGACCTGACTAAGTTAAACATGTATATGGAGTATATTGAAATTATAATGAAATGAGATTTCAATATTTTCATCCTCTAAATATACATGAGGGTCAATCGTGATTATAGAACATCGATAATTCGGAATTGTGTGTTGAAATTTCACAATACTTATTGATATTTTTTCTAGTAGACCTCTGTAAACAGGGGACAGAGATAGATGAATGAGTTTTTCATTTTTAAGTGGGCTAGGTTATACTAATTTATCTTCATTTTGTTTGCAACCAAAACATGATAAGGTGAAGTATAGGACATTAATTAATTACGGAGTATACTATATATACTCGTATGTACCTGCTACATGTCTTTGCCTCCAACCAGACAATCCCTAAGTAATTACATGTTCTACATTTTTTGGGTACTAAAAAAGAGAGAAAATGTAAACAAGTGCATGTTCGTTTCGTTCAATTTATAAGAACATATATATCAGAAATAGTTTTAAATATAACTACAATCAGATCGGACGAGATTCAATCAAATTAGGTTCTTCAAATTTATTAAAAATGAAATCAGGTGAACAGAACGCGGCCTAAGAATTTGAATTGGTAAGGTCTATTATAATCAAAGCTAAACCATCATCTATTAGCTGGTGCTTAAAAGGCCCAGCGCACACCTTAAAAGTGTTTAAAGCATACTTAATTAACAAATAATTAAAGTGTTTTTTAAAGTCTCTTTTGAGATGAGAATTTGTTATTAGTGAATGTGACAAGCATGTGCAACCACGGCTAATGGGAGTCGTCAACTTTCACTCTTCCTTTATTTCTATCAAACTTCATTTCTTCTATCTTTATTTTTAAATTTTCTTGACAGTTATTTCTTCTAATCTTTTTGTCGAAAATTTTTCTCAATTCTTTTTTCATTTGTACCAAAAAACTTTTCTCATTTCTATTAAAAAAATATTTTTATTCATACTAATTTTTAACATACCTATCACATCATACTTTCTCTTCTAATTTATTCATCACAACTATTTTTACCTATCACATTCTATGACATTTTTGGAAAGTCAATACCAAAACACACTTCTATTAAATCCTTTAAAAATCAAAACAAGAAATGTTTTATAGGAAGGAGGGAGTATCTAGTATTAAAGCCTTGAAGGTTTATATAGACACACAAATACCGAGTATGACTTATATATGTTTTAGTCCTATTCAGTGCAAATTTCTCTATTTTGTATTTGTAAGTAAATAAGTGATGAAATATACTTATAAAAAATTAGGAGACTTCTAGTTAACCGTTATTTGATAAAATAAAATATTTGCACGACCTATTTATTTTTTATTTTTATATCAATTTTTAAATAAAGTAATTCAAAAAAATACGGGGTTTTATTTCATAATGTGAAAATTGTTATCTAATTTGGGACAGAGATAGCATTTAAAAATTATATCAATGGTTTTACAAATAAGAGATAATATTACTATATTATTTTATTAAATAAATAACAAAAATAAGCAGACTTCATTGGAAAAAAGTAAATAAAATTTGAACTTATAAACAATAAACAGATAATTTAATTTAAAACCGTAGAGCTGAGGAAATATACTAATAAAAAATTAGGAGACTTCTAATTAACCGTTATTATTACAGAGTATTATATTTGTCAATTTGAGCACATGCACTCCCCCAATACATTTTTTTAGTATTTTCTAAATGTTGCAATTGAAAGACGCCCATGCCATGGGCCATCATCATATACTATACATAGATAATTCAAACAATATTGTCGTCGTTATGACACTCCCACAATATTTAAATTATTTTGTAAGTTTTTTTAGTTGCTCCGATTTATTTATTAGTCACCATTTAAATCATTTTGTAGTTTTTCTTCTTTAATTTGCTGCTCCTATTTTTTTATTAGTCAAATAATGCCAAATTCTTGTAACAATATTTACATATAAATTAAATATGGTATGAGCCTACTAGCTACATGTTGAAGATAATATGGTGAACCTACTATATTTATACACATATAGTTAGTTTTATAATTTTATAGCTCATCTCATTTGTCAAGGTGTCTGTCTATACGTTAATTGTCTGTGTGAAATATATATTCAACTGCCTGTTGCCCGGCCCGTTTAATCCAAATACTCATCTGAAAATCCATATCCCAATTAAATTCAACTCAAGTGTCTTATGGTATACATTTTAATACTTCCGGATAACATTGCATTAATTAATTTTAAAGAAACTCGTCATCATAAAAATAATAATTATAATGTTTTTGATCTTATATGTATGGAGAGCTCTCCATCATCAATCATATGCTTTGATGTTTTACCACATTTTACAAATTATAGAGTATCCCATGCTTTAATTCAAGGCCATTTATCTAAGTTTCAATACAAAAATAGAAATCACATACTCCTTATGACCTATACCTGCCCATGCCAAAGTAACACACACAAAAATTCACTTGAAATAGAGTGAGTAGTATTAAAAAAAAAGTCTACACACGCTTTTTGAAAAAATATCAAGTTGTGCTTATGATCGTAAGGTCTAAATATGAATTATGAACCTCCGTCCTCAAGTTTTTCATGGGATCATAGTTGGAACTCTTTCTTTTGAAAATGCCCAAATACATGCACCTGCCAAACAAATACAATTTGGTTATAAACTATTCACTTTAAAATTCTTTAGTTTTTTTTGTCTGAAACACTATCTACCATTTATTAAGTCACAATAATATCGCGTTTTGTTTTTCAATTTTACCATGCTTTACTTTTAAATTGAGATGATCTAGTTATATAACATTTAAAAGGACGTGCACATAATACTCCCTCCGTCCACAATTTATCTTTTCATTCACTATTCGCAGGTCAAACTTTATTCACTTTGTTGGTCTATTTTCATTGTCTGTTTGATAAAAGTAAATAATATAGTCATGTCACATTTAGTTTTATAGATCTTTTAATGTAGTTTTTCAATAAGTAATTTTTATTTTTTAATTCCACATCATTTTTAATATCAAATAATTAGAAAATAACTTCAGTCAAACATTGTAACGCGCAAACGGAAAGATAATATTTAGACGGATGGGTAATTAAAGTGTGTTACCAATATTTATACAAAGTGGATGTACACACAATTGTACTCCTAATTATGGGTCCATTTGAAAACCTTGATCCAAAATCTGAACCAATTCCATAGCCCAGCAGTAATATCCACGTGTTTTGAAAAGTTTAGATTTTGAAATACTATGGGCCAAAAATGCATAAGCCCGTTGAGTACAAAAATCTCAAATCTATTGGCCCGTTACATTTTAAATGACACTACGCATCTAAGTAGTTCATTAACGATCAAAGCTCAAAGTCCTTTACTCCCAAAGTATTTTACACTTTACATAAGACAAAGTAAAATTTCAATTTTATTACTTTATTTACTCTATTTTATTTAAAAATTAATATGGAAATTAAAAATGAAACTTAAATTAAAGATCATGTCAAAAGTTTTATAACACAATAGTTTAGATATTTTATGTTATAAAATAATCAATCAAAACGTACAAAATAAACAAAAATTTTATAATTTTTAATAGTGAATAGTACAATTCCTTTTGAAATAGAGGGAGTATAAGTCTTGAAAATAATCCTCCATCCCATATGATTTGTTCAATTTTTATTTTTTTACCGTCAACTCATATCTACCTTGACTTAGAATTAAATAAAAATTAACGGTTATATTAACTACATAAAGAAATATATTAAAAATATTTTGTAAGAAAAACTTATTCTTGTATTAATATCTAATACTCCATATTAGTTTGGCCAAATAAATGAGAAACAATTATCTAATAGTACTAAAATAAGATATTGTATCTTGAGTATTTTTATCTCCTAAATATGCATGTTAGTACTATAAAATATTTGTATTTTTACATTGTATAATGATATTTTATACTACCTCCGTCATATAAAATATTTTCACGTTGGGAAAAGTTGAGATAAAAAATGTTTAATTTTGGTACTATTTGTTAGTTTTTTCTTTACTTTACAAAAGGATGATGTAATAGGTAAATATATAATAAATAGATATGATATGATAGATAGATTAATAATTAGTAAGGGTATATGAAAGATTTCAATTGAACTTTTAGGACGAGGGAGCATTATCTTTACATTATTTGACATTATAAATGCTATTTAAGACGCCGGCTGAAAATCTTAACTCAATATATGTTCTGTATGAAGTGTTCTTAATTT
Source organism: Cuscuta campestris (assembly GCA_900332095.2). Lineage (NCBI taxonomy): Eukaryota > Viridiplantae > Streptophyta > Magnoliopsida > Solanales > Convolvulaceae > Cuscuta > Cuscuta campestris. The sequence continues at coordinate 912,165 of OOIL02004591.1, read as the reverse complement.
TAATTAAGCATTTTTTAAATATTACTCATTCTGTTCCACCTTTAAAAAGTTCTTGCTGTTTGATGTGATTAAAGTTAAATTTAGAAAAAATTGAAAAGTTATAAGTAGATAGGAAAAATTAGAAAGAAAGCGTAAAAGTGATGGAAAAGAATAAAAGATGCTCCCTCCATCCAAATTTAGAGGGTGTTTGGGAGTGATTAACTTATGGATAAAGTGATTTCCACAAAAGCTGAAAGCAGAAGCACCTCCTACTTGCTTCTCCAAAATGGTGTTCTATGTACAAAATAGTAGTGGTGAAAAGCAGAAGCTGACATACCAAACAGAGTAAAATCACTTCTACTCAAAGCAGAAACTAAATAATTAAAAGCAGCACACTGCCAAACAGCCTCTTAGGGGGGTGTCTTCTATTTAACTTTTTAACTATTAATATCGATATTTATATATAAAAATATATTTTATAAAATTTGAACATCTCAAAACAACATTTTAAAAAAGAATGATTGATATTGAAACACAATGTATTTTTTTGCATGTCGAGGTTAAAGTTTATAAATTTTGAAAAAAGTCAAATAAGAATATTAAATCTTACAGAAAGAGTCATGTGAAAAAAGTAAGAAACAAAGGGTAAAAGTGACTAAAAAATAGGAAAAAATGATTGATAAGATAAATTAATCATGTCAAATTTTAAAAGGTACCTTTTGGGTGGGATGACAATCATATTTTCTGTATCTTATTAATCATTGATAAGATACAAAAGTCACGTATCCAAACTTTATAAAAATTTTTGAGATTTGGATACGTGGCCTCCTATTTTGGGAGCGAAGTGTGGCAGTGGACCACAAAGCCACTTATACATTTTAATCTCAATTTAGAATTGTTTTTCTGTAATGTAAGTTTATGTGTGAAATGTAAATTTTGTTACGTTTATGAGATGACAAGTAAATCTTTTATTTTTTATAAAAAACAAAATTTTTTTATGATATCAAAATACTAAAGTCCTAAAATAAACATACTCCCTCCGTCCCAAATTATTTGCAACGTTTGCTTTTTGAGCAGTCGCGGGAACTTTTGTTTATTTCTACGTTTTCATTGGTTATTTGATAAAATAAAATATTCTTGATACATCTTATTTCAAAGAACTTTTCATGTAGTTTTTTTGATATGTAAATTTTATTTTTTATTTCTATACCAATATGTAAATAAAATGAATTGAAAAAATTTATATTTTGCCTCGGGAATACAAGTGTGGCAAATATTTAGGGACGTAGGGAGTACATGACTTCGAAAATTTGCTGCCAAAAGTTAATTTCAGGAAACGGAGTAGGTCCCGACCGTTAATTTCCAACCGCAAGTCTAACGCCAGATGGCCCCACCACACGGTCATCCTCAACCTCTCCATTTTTCGTTCCTTCTCGCACATCTTTCCTGATTTTAGAACATTCTTTGCCGTACTCTCTCTCTCTTCGCTTCCGTAATTTTAAATTTTGTGCCTTAAATGAACTTCAGTTTGCTTACCGCTCACCTGCCATCAACACCTTCTCGGAATCTCTCACCGGAAATTCCATTCCGGCAATGCAGAAACCGGACTGTACCAGACCGCGTCGGATGGAAGCGCCGCCGGCGAGTCACCGTCCCGAGCACCTTATTATCTTCCTATTCGCCCTTCGAGTCTCTGTTCCAACATTTAATCGTGCAATTCCCTTCCGTGAATTCGCTCGATTTGATCGCTCCCGCCCTCGGCTTCGCCTCCGGAACCGCTCCCTACCTGTCGCGGTTGCGCGGCGATTCGAGGAGTTACGGAGCTCGGCGTGAAGGCTCGGTGTTGGAAATCGGAGAGTGGACTCTGTTCGCCGCTCCTACGCCGTTTAACAGGTTCGTCATGCTGCGGTGTCCTTCAATTTCGTTCGTTGGGGGCCAGTTGATGGAAACTGTAAAGGAGAGGCTGGTGAAAGAGGGAAGTCATTTTGTGAGAGTCACTAGTGGCAGGATTCAGGTTTGGATGAGCGATGATGAGAAATTTGATGAGAAGTTGGTTTACCAGAGGCTGTGTATAAGCATGGAGGATGGAGGAGTGGTGTCGTTGGACTGGCCAGCGAATTTGGACTTGGAGGAGGAGCGTGGATTGGACACCACCTGCTTGATTGTTCCAGGGACAGCCAAGGGAAGCATGGATGAAGATGTTAGGGGGCTTGTTTGTGACTGTTTGAAGAGAGGGTTTTTTCCGGTTGTCATGAATCCAAGGGGATGTGCTGGTTCCCCATTGACAACAGCAAGGTCAGTTTACTCGACATTCCTACTGTTTTGATTATTAACTTAGCAATCGCGTTATCACACACATTATATGCATTTCTATTGGCTACGGTTTCATTCATTTATCGTCTGGATTTTATGCTTTAGTGCTTTTAGAGACTAGGATTTTCTATCCAGTGAGGCTGGCATTTCTATTGATAACTGTCAAGAAACCAATTCAACCAAAAGCTCAAGCTTTTGGTTGTGGCCTAGGAGAGGTTATTTATACTCTAACATTAACCTTAGCTTTTCTATTGGTAAGCCTTTTTGAGTACAATATATGATTTTGTTGTGGCGCTGGATACTGAGACGAGATAAGTGGTGAATGCAAAATTTGTGCCGTGGAGAGCGGCACTTGGGAATAAGATTGAGTACCTCTTGTGTAGCTTTAGTAGAAAACACAAATTGGAGAAGTTAGAAGACACTATTGGGTAGCAAAGAGTTTGGCAAATCAATACTTTCAAGTATTTGGGCTCATTCACAAGTTGTAGTGGTCTAATGGTAATCACTCTCTTGTGGGAGGTCTTGAGTTCAAGTAACCATGGAGGCGAGATCGGGGGATAATGAATCTACCAGTTGGTATACGCTCATTGGTCGGATCAAGTGCAAAGTATCGGGTTGAGACTTTGAGTGACTATGTATAAGCTTGGAACTACTGTGAACCTGAGGTGACTAGAACCTGATACCGAGTGGTGACCTAACCGTCAAATCATTTAGAAGCTCATGAATATCATGAGGAGCTGATGTGATGACTCAATGTGAGCTTAAGTGTACATACTACGTAGGAACCTATGGTGGTTGGACCTTTTTTTCTTGTTGGTTAGTTGTTAGCAGTTAGCCGAATCTTTGTTTGTTTTTTTCAAAATACTAATCCTATGGGGTAGAACCTCTCTCCTCTTAGAAGGAACCTCTCTCCTCTTTTGGTTGGGTCCTCTTAGAAGGAACCTCTCTCCTCCTGGGGTAGAACTTAGGTTTGCTTATACTTTGACGTGAGAGGGCGGATACCTTACTCCGTAGTGGCATGTACTGTGTTCTTTGATTTTGCTTGGTTAAGACTTTGTAGTGCTTGTTGCATTGGTCTAAGTGTCTCACAGATGTGGAGTGTGTTTTTTCCTGGCTTCACAAACTCTATGGGTCATGTTGCATTCACATCTCAAAGATTTCCCCTGGCTTTTGACACGAAGAAATATTTACTTAAAATCAGATAGAGAAAGCACTTCTAACACTTAACCACATGCACATATTTTGCAATAAAATGATCGCGAGGAATGTTAATTTTTATATGATGTAGGCTATTTACTGCTGCTGACAGCGATGATATCTCCACAACCATTGAATTTATTAAAAAAATTAGGCCATGGTCAATGTTTATGGGGATTGGCTGGGGTTACAGCGCAAACATGTTGACAAAGTACCTGGCTGAAGCTGGAGAAGAAACACCACTCATGGCTGCTACTTGTATTGACAACCCTTTTGACCTAGAAGTGGCTACTAGAGCATCTCCCTACTTAGACCAGAAGCTAACTCCTGGACTGGTCCATATTCTGCAATCTAACAAGGTGCTTATTCTACTCAACAGGTTTTGTATCTTTCTAATATTTAATATACCTACCCATCTATAAATAAAATCCAAGTTCAACATACATGATACAGGTTTTGTCGCATTTGAGCACAGAATATCTGACAGGTTCCAGAAGTAGTCACACCACCACGAATTAGTTTGCTAAAATCTGAAAAGGAAAACTGGTATGGCTTGTTGGCTGCTGCTTTCTATATTGGCTAACTTTTATCTTCTGCTTTAGGAACTATTTCAAGGGCGCACAAAAGGTTTTAATGTTGAAAAGGCTCTTCTATCAACATCTATTCGCGATTTCGAGAGAGAAATATCTATGGTATCGTACGGTTTCAATTCCTTAGAGGATTTTTATGTGAAATCTAGTACAAGAGATGTTATTGGGAGAGTTAAGATTCCTCTTCTCTTCATTCAGGTACAACTTTCTTTTGGAGACCTTATCATTGTGAATCTTTGATTGGCTGAACCGTATTTTTGACATAACCAATTGGTTGTGAAAGGGACTTAACCAATTGGTTGGACACTAATTATATACATTTATTTTTGTTAATCTGTGAAGAGTAGATGTTGGTGAACCTTTAAAAGAATGCATATTAGAAATAAGTGTTCATTTGTTTCTTGTTGGAGTCAAATATTATAGGGAAGGGCAGGGAGTGCTGCATTGTTCCTCGCACCCAATTCTTTCTTTTTTATTATTTTTCTAAGTTCTCACTTTTCCTTGCTAAACCTTTTTTGTTGATGGTGTTAATAAAATCCATATTTCTGCTTTTACTTGGTATAGTATATTGGATCCATAGTGAATTTTAGAAAATGGCTTGCTCCCTCATCATCACTATTGTTTGATGATATTCATGTTGTTTCACCAAATCAATATGTGCAGTAAACATTGTGTGTGTGTGTGTGTGTGGGTGATTTTCCGGAACAATGATAGTTTCACCCAAATGATATATGCAGTATAACATTGTGTGCAATTTTCCAGAATAATGATAGGTCTGTTCCATTATTCTCTGTTCCACAAAGTTCCATAGCTCAAAATCCATTTACAAGCCAGCTTCTGTGCAATGAGTTTCCATTTACAGAATCCGTGAGAGGTAGATCAACTATATCTTGGTGTCAGAATCTTGCGATGGAGGTAAAAGATTCATATTGCTTGTACACAACTGCATATAAATATAATCAGACACAAAAAAAATCATGTAACTAACAACAAATGTCGTGTCGCAGTGGATTGCAGCTGTGGAGCTTGCTCTTTTAAAGGGGCGCCATCCTCTATTACAAGATGTTGATGTTACTATAAACCCATCAAGTGTTCCAGCCATGTTGATCAGATCATCTGATGGAAATGTTGGAGTGAAAAAGCTTTTAAGTCTTCCAGATTCAGATTCCTTAAATGGGCCTGATCTAGATCCTTTCAAAAAAACAGTTGAGGAAGGAAATACTGCAGCAGACCAAAATACAGGCTTCTTGTTGCACGAGGACAATGACACATTAATGTGTGGTTGTTGCGGTGAGGCCAACTCAGGTGAAGAGCAAGCCATAAGTCAGGATGATAGAGGCCAAGTGCTACAAGCTGCACGGGTGATTATGAACATGCTTGATATGACTATGCCTGACACATTTACAGAAGAACAGAAGAATAAGGTAAAACTCTTCAACCAATTGTAGCCTTGTGGTACTTTATACCAGTGTTTCCTTCTCTAAGCGTGCTTCTTTTTCCCCATCTCACGTGCTGAGAGCCTGAGATTGAGCTAGAAAGTTCACTGAAACTCCGAAAGTGTGCACTGAAACTTCGAAAGTGTCTTCAAGTTTAGTCATGCATGTTATACGATAATGGTTATTAACCAATTGGTTATAGTCATTATACTGAACAAACATTTTTAATCCAGGTCCTGACTGCTGTTTGTCAAGGGGAAACGTTGATGAATGCTCTGCAAGGTGCAGTACCTGAAAATGTCCGTGGAAAGCTTGCCAGTGCTGTATCTGAAATTGTTCATAATCAAGGTTCTAACCTGAAATTGGATCGACTCCTCGCTCTCAAACCCATTCCTTATGTAGCATCTTGGGCAAAATCATCAATCCAGGAGAGGGTTGGAGGAGACTCAAGTCCAGAAACTGAAAATGAGTACTCTCATTCTTCAGATGAGGTGAAGGTGGGATATTTGCCAAATGGCTCTAATAAGCATGTATCTAGTGCAGACAATCACTCTTCAGAACTAGAAGCAGAAGGAAGAGCTTCAGAAAATTTGCAAAAATCAGATTATACCTATGAGCCTCAATCAGTTAATAGTTGTTCTGATATGGGAAAAGACATGATTGATTTGGTACATAACAATGAGAATACGGATCTTTCTGTCAAAACTGGTTTGGCTTCTGGTAACAAGGGAAATGAATCAAAAACAGCAGTTCCACAAAAGGGTTCAAGCTTGCCTGAAAGGGAGGCTGCCATTGAGAAGAATATGGACTCAGAGAAATACGAAATACAACAAGACGATGGAAAAAATGAGATGGTCTTGAATGAAGAGAGTTCTAGTCAGGCAAATGAAGAAAATGTTATTGATTCTTCTAGTTGTGAAAATAGTGCTAAGCCAAACACAAAGGAAAAAGCAACATCTTCTGCATCTCTGCCACAGGACCAAGTGATGGAAAAAATGGACGTTGACAACATAAAGAGAGAAGAAAAATGCATGCAAACCAAATCAAACGAAAGTATATCAGATTCACCAGTCCCTAGTGCTTCTCAAGCATTAGATGCCTTGACTGAAATAGATGATTCGACCCAGATGGCAGTTAATAGTGTGTTTCATGTTCTGGAGGATATGATTACTCGGTTAGAGGAGGGGAAACACGATGAAAATAAAATGAGAAATTTAGACAATAATCGTGAGTCTGAAGATGTTGAGGAGAAATATAGGTATCCAGGCATGCCACCTTCTGATGCTATTCCTTCAAATAACCAATCACACTATGTAAACACAACTAAAGAGAGGCATATGATTCAAGATGAAAGTGGTACAGAAACTAAGCTCTCTGCAGAAAAGAATGGGGGAAAGAGGGAGAACGTTTTGAATGCAAAACTCTGTGTGGAGGATTCAGCCAAGTACTTAAATGCCATCTCTCAAAATGTTCCAATCTATTCTATAAAAGATTTACAAGGTCATTCTCTTCACAAAGAAAAGAACCAAATATCCAAGTCAAAGGATAGTCGACAGAAAATCTTGGAGCATGCCGAAAATGATGCTAATTCTGACAAAGATGTCACTTCTCATGAAGGTGGGCATTCACAACCAAAACCAAAGGATATAGACATCGAACCATCTTATGTAATTTTAGATTCTGTGAAGCGGCATGACAAAATTGAAAAATCGAATGGAAATGTTGAAACTGGTAATGCAGAAACGGAAAAGTCGTCTGACATTATCAGAAATATTATAGTGGACACATTAAGAATTGAAGTAGGCCGAAGGCTGAGTTCTGCTGACATGGAGGAAATGGAGACTGAACTTGCTAGAGATGTGGAGAACATTGCAAATGTGGTCTCTAGAGGTGTAGGGTTGGAGGACATACTTGCATCGAATATGCAATTCTGGGACTGTGATTTAGAGACAGTTGGTTCCCTTCATGGGGAGCATATAGTACGAGCCATCTCTTCTGCTGCTCAGAATACCACCTATTTGCAAAGAGTATTGCCAGTTGGGCTTATTGTTGGCTCAAGTCTGGCTGCCTTAAGAAAATCCTTTGAAGTATCTGCTGTTAAATATTATGGAAAAGACAATGAAATGATCCCTGATCAAATAAATCAACGTACAAACGATGAAAAAGGATCTGATATTGTGCCTCATTTGAATACTAATCAGAAATATGAGCTTGAGAGCTCTGGTCTCAAAGCTGATACAAGAGTCTATTCGGAAGCTTTGAGCCAATCCAAAACTGATTGTAGAGATGATTCTGGAAATTCAAGCAAATCTATCATGGTTGGAGCTGTTACTGCAGCTTTAGGAGCATCTGCATTAATTGTCCGTCATCAGGTAAAAGTTAATTGTCACTGATCTCTATAGTTGCCACAACATCATAGGTGACAACTAGGTGTTGCTTAGGCCCCCAATTGGTGGAGAACACTTGCCTGGGCAGATCCCGTCACGCAAAGTTCCGAAGAGCGATGGGCACTGAACGGGCATCACTTAGGCGTTGATTGGGCATTCACGGAGACGTTGGGAATAAATTTTTTTTGCCAAATCAATTTCAACTCCAACAACCGAGCCACCCATTTTCAAATTTAAAAAGCCTCATGACCTGATCAGCAAACGTAGAGAGAAAAAACATATTGAGAAAAGCAGTCTCTCACCGCCACAGCTCGCCAATCCATCTTTGTCTTTCCTTTTTTTCTGTCTTTTTCTTCTTTTCTTATTTCTTTATTTTTTTATTTATCTAGTGTATTTAATATGTTTTTCGTTTTGATTTTTTTTTGTTTCTTTAGATAGCAGTTGCATACTTGCATCTCTGTGATGCCTTATGTTTAGATTAGTTGGAGGTAATAGTTTCCTGAAACGGGGAAGGTTGTTGGGGTGGGGAATTTTTAATGTAAACAATTTAACTTTTCCAATTGCCAGCTTAGAGGCATAACTGTGACGGATAATTGGACAGACACGATGACTGTTAAGTATCTGGTTTTACTTGTTTAAGTAGGCAATAAAAGAATCTCGGTCTGACTATTTCCTAATATGCATTTGCTGTAATGATGTAACATGATAAATAGCAGTTTCAAGGCATGATGTTTAGGAATTCAAAGATTCTTGCTCTGATCATTTTCCTAGTATGTATTTGCTGTTTCTTTCCCTGTAAATGCATTCTTAATATCTAGTACCTATGTGCTTAAAGGGCGACGAGATTGGAATTTCTTCCCATTGCAATGAAAAAGAAGATCCAAACAAGGATATTCCCACACTTGATGATGTGGATAAACCCCAGGATAACATAGTTACAAGTCTTGCCGAGAAAGCAATGTCTATTGCTAGTCCTGTGGTACCCACAAAAGATGGGGAAGTAGACCAAGAGAGGTTTTACATGCTCATGCTGATAATCCTTTTGCTTTTCATTTTAAATCTTTTTCTTAAGTAAAAGCTTATTGCTATTACTTTAATGCATAGGCTGGTGGCAATGCTTGCAGAGTTAGGACAGAGGGGTGGACTTTTTAGGTTTATCGGAAAATTTGCATTGCTTTGGGGTGGATTACGTGGTGCCATGAGTCTAACCGACAAACTCCTTTCATTTCTGCACATTGCTGAACGTCCTTTGTTCCAAAGGTAAATTACTTCTGTGGATCTCATGTAGGATTTATTACATGTAAACTTGTTTATAACCTATCAAAAGAACAAATGTTTCTTTCTTGCCAAAATATTTCCACCTCGAGCTATTGGAAAGTATAAAAGTTACTAAAAGATTCTGTCACCACCCCCTGACACTCTAAATTTGGCAAAAGAAAACTGCCCTTATTTCACAGAACTCTGAAACTTCTATCTTTGATCTGGCTTCAGGATTTTTGCATTTATGTGTATGGTTCTTGTTTTATGGTCACCTGTTGCTGTACCTTTGCTACCAACACTTGTGTGTTGCTGGACTACTCATAGCCCATCCAAAACTGCAGAACTGGTTTGCATTGTTGGACTCTATATCTCTGTTATGCTACTAGTTACAATATGGGGGAAAAGAATTCGTGGGTACCGAAATCCACTTGAACGATATGGACTGGATCTGACTTCATTGTCACAGGTGCAGAATCTCTCTATTAGGCATTTCAATCTTTGTTGATGTTCATTGCTCTGCTTTGGGAGATTAAATTTTTACCAAGCTTTTTCTTTTGGTTGATCTGAGACATAAAATATTGTTGTTACCTGTCTATTCCTGGTAGTGCCAAAAAGAGAAACTCTAAGAGCATGAAAACAATATTACTTGCCTCACCGTGATGTCAACCTCCTTGCTTGCAGGCTCAGGATTTTATAAAGGGGTTGGTCGGAGGAGTCATTCTTGTTTTACTATATTATTCGGTAAACTCCCTAGTCGGAAGTGTCCATTTCCATATGCCAATCACTTTCCCTCCATCATCTTCTGCTGCCCTAGCATCATTAAAAATATTCCGTCAGATGGTTTTACTAGCTTTTCAAGGACTTACAACCGCAACTGGGGTTGCAATGATCGAGGAGTTGATTTTCAGATCATGGTTGCCTGATGAAATTGCTTCTGACCTTGGACACAATCAAGGAATAATCATTTCGGGACTTGCATTTTCAGTATTCCAAAGGTATATTTCTACCGTTGTCTGAAGCACAAATTTTGTTCGAGTATCTGACGAATTTATTTGACTCTATGCATGTAAAGCTGTACTAAATTTAGTTTCTGTTCATAAGTTTAGTGTGACTCTCACGTAACATATCTTTTTAGAGCTTTTGTCAGGGGATGAGATCTTCTATTCTATTATGGTATGTTTGGGAACATGGATTTGGATTTCAAATCCGGATTTAGCTCAAATTCCATGTTTGGGAAACTTAAGCATTTTGGATTTGGATTTGAATCAAATTCTTTACACTCAAAACTAGGCTTAATTTGAAATCCATGCACCTCTCCTTGTCATTTGAAATTCAGGATTTCTAATTTTGGAATTGAAATGCATGAATTGAAATGAAATGCTAGTTGCCAAACACTACCTTAAGGTATTCCAATTGTTATCGTTGCCACCTGTGTTTTAATAATTCGCCAATATGATCACTTAAATACATTTGATGGTTTTGGAGTAGAACATCTCATCTCATTCATTCTAGGACATTCCATTTTATTGAAGTAGGTGTAAAGTCACACTTTAAGTTTGATGGAGTTGACTTGAATACTTGGTACATAGTAGTTGGTGTGAGAGTAATTATTCAAGGCTTTAGTCATGGCCTTAACCTTTTCATTAATGAAAATCCAGGTCAGCATGGGCAGTGCCTGGCCTATGGATGTTATCACTAGCTCTTTCTGGGCTTAGGAAAAGAAAGAAGGGTAGCCTGTCCCTTCCCATTGGCGTACGTGCAGGGATATTGGCTTCAAATAATTTCTTGAGGATGGAAGGCTTTCTGGTTCCTGGATCCAAGTCTCCACCATGGCTTACCGGACCATCCTCTTTTCAACCTTTTAGTGGCGCCACTGGTCTTGCCATTGCTTTGTTGTTGGCTGTACTGGTCTATCCAAGAGATACGAAGAAAATGTCTAGACCCATGAAGGATTAAGCATGCGAGTATCGAATTAAGGTCCGTTTGGTAAAAAGGTATTTGGCTGAACGCTCGAATCTACTCAATTTTCTGAAATTTTAAGCGTTTGTAAAAATCAATTTCAGCCAAATAAGCAAGTCAAATGCTATTATTCTGCTATGGCATGTGATAAGCAGAGTAAGCTGATTCATGCTACCAAAAAGGGCTTTTTATATGTGCTCCCTTCGTCCAGATTTAGTTGTCAACTTGTTCTCGTTTGTCCAAAATTAGTTTTCTACTATCTGTATTCAATGGAGTAAGGGTAGGGTGGTGCTAAATCCAGTCCATTTATAAGAAATTGACAACTTTACCTTTCCCACTTTTGTTTCCCTTTTCTAAACATCAAGGGCAAAACTTGTCCATTTCACATTAAAGGGGTGGGTATAGCCAAATGAGGGGTGGGTTTAGCAACAACCGTGGAGTAATTATGGTGATTTGTCGAAAATATCCTAGAGATTTGGTATGAGCATCGTTGAAATGAATGCGTGACAAACTTATTTGAAGGACTTTTTTGACATTTTAAACACATTTCTTATAAATGAGAACAGTAGACAAACTAATCTGGATGAAAGGAGTAGATGCCAATGAGTGCACACTGCACACAGATCATATAGTGCACTATGGTGCATCTTCTTTGTTGAGAGAGTGAGCATGCATTTCACTATGCAAGGTTAGTGATTCCCTAACCTATGAAAATTTACCTTAATGCACATCTAGATTATACACCGATCGTCCTAAAATATATTCACCGTAAACTTTTACTGCATGGTAACACTGTTCATTCATCCTATCTATGAGAAAACATTATTTACCGCGTTCTGGATATGCTTTCTTCAATTGCACTACTACACAAAAAGTCCATTGTTGCCTAGCTATTATTTCACCAATGGATTAATTGCGGTCATGTCGCCAAACATGTGTGCCCGTTGGCGTGTGCCTCCGATTGAAATGGCTTCATTGTATGCCTTGAAGAAGGGACGGGGAAAAATGGCATTTTATGCTGCAAAAATTGATAGTGTTTTTCTCAGCGACACTTATAGACATTACTTAAAATTAGAATTGGTTAGTATTCTACATATATGTGTTGGTGTCTAATAGTGAAGATCTGGAATGTGCGACTGAGAAGAATTTTGTTTGGTGGAGATTTTTCAATTATTTGCTTATTCACAATCATTTTGACTTTCATGATACATAAAAAAATCAAAAAATTGCTGTCAGGTACCCCCTATTTTGTGGTAAGAACTGCCGGGTACCCTCAATTTTGAAAATATACTCCTAGATACCCTGAAGTTATTTCAAATCATTTTATATGACAAATGATATAGAATTAAAAAATAAAAATTACATATCAAAATACTACATCAAAAGGTCTACAAAACTAGTAGTGACAACAATATTTTATTTTATCAATTTGCTAACGAAAATAGAGAAAAAAAGTGAATGAAGTTTGACCCTATGAATAGTAAACATGCATTATAATTTGGAACGGAGGGAGTAACAAAAAATCATAGCGTGGTACCATAAAATATCTTGCATTTTTTTCTTATTTTTGTTTTCAAGTAAACTTTTCCCCACAATATTTATAAATATTTTCATTTTTTGGGTGGCCAATGTTTAGAAATATATTCATTTATTTATTGAATTTAACTAAGAGTGGAGTTTGACGCAAAATTGAGCTTACTTCAAGAGCCAGATACAAAATTCTTACATAGTTTTAAAGTTTATGTTCTTTTTATTCTCTAAATTTGAATGCATTGATATTACGAGTATAAAAGAACTAAGCCTTTTACAAAAAAATCACTTGTCACATGTGAGCCCATAAAAAATATGAGAATATCAATATTTCAAATTTGGATTTAAGAACCATAAAAGAATAACTCATTTAATAGGGCGGTGTCTCAATGTAATAGGTTTCATCAATAATGTGGTAATAATTTTAAGGCATATTTTGCTTATTTATTCATTTTAATTCTCTTTTTTTAATAAAATGTCAAATTTATATTGTACTCTGTAGTACTGTATATTTCTGTTAAAAATATTAATACTCCTTCGTCCTAGAATATTTATCTACTTTTGACTTTTTTCAATAAAAATTAATAAGCTTTGACTTTAAATTAAAAAAATTATGTTAGATATTGATATAAAATAATTTTATTAGATTTATTATATAAAATATTTTCAAAATATTATTTTATCTAGTTAGTATATAATATATATTTTATTTAACTATAGTTCAAATATTGAAAATGATTAATAGAAAAAAATAAAACTGGACAAATATTCCAATGATAATGTTTCATTACTAATTAACCATCTTACTTTTTTAAAATGATATTGAATCGATTATTTAAATTGCATATAAGTAGTCCCTCCCTATCTTGAAATTGAAAATAAGATTGCCCACCAACAAATCTCCGCTGCACGTCGATAAGCAACGCCGTGACTCCGGGGATCAATGACGAGTCCAGAGCAGGCGAGTAACTGGGGGTTAGATAACTGCGCTATGGAGTGCTCAGCTGCAGGCGGAGAAGGAGAGCATAGAAACGCAAGAACCGTGCCGGAGCAGCAGTCGCGGCCGTTGAACAGGGGCAAGAATTGAGGCAAAACGAACCCTAGAAGAAGCCACGGGGACGATGATGAAGATAAACGCAAGATTTTAGAAATGTATAGTCAGATTAACCCAGTAAGTATTAAGCACGGCCGTTCAAATGAAATTGTTTTCCCAACTTGTCAAGATTCCTACCATTCTCAAAAAGCCTCTTTTACCTCTCTTCATTTCTTCATCCTCAACCCACTCCTCCGCATTACTTAACTCTATGGACCTCAGACCGCCTGAAATCATCAATAACAGCAGGTTTTTGACGCTTTTACAGCAATTTCCCACAAACATATTATGGGTCACATCAATTCATGCTCAGATTGTTGTGAACTCTCTATCTGCTGATCAGGTTCTGGCCACCAAGCTTGTGAAGGCGTATGGTGATTTGGGCTCTCTCGAAACTGCCCGCGATGTGTTTGATCAATTTACCAAGCCAGAAGTATTTCTCTGCAATGCTATGATGAATGAGTTTCTTAAAAGGGGACAACACTCTGAGGTGGTCGAGCTGTTTCAGATGATGGGTGTGCTAGAATCGAGACCTGATAGTTGCACTTGCACGTTCGTGCTCAAGGCGTGCAGTGCCTCACCAGAGTATTATGATGTTGGGATGGAAGTTGTTAGAAGGGGTGTGGATTGTGGGATGCATAATGATCGATTCTTTGGGAGTTCAATGTTAAGTTTCTTGGTGAAATTTGACCACATTGATGATGCCTGGGAATTATTTAATGAGATGGAGAATAAGGACATTGCATGTTGGAATTCAATCATGGGAGGCTATGTGAAAACCAATCAATTTGGCAAGGCTTTTCAACTGTTTTTTGGTATGCGTAAATGTAATATTAAACTCAGTACTGTAACTATGGTGAACTTGATTCAGGTATGCAGGGCGATGGGATGTATAAAAGTGGGACAATGCTGTCATGGACTTACAGTTCAGTTGGGAATGGGAAATGATGTCAAAGTGCTAACTTCCTTGATCAATATGTATAGTATGATGGGTGACCTTGAAACTGCTTCTCTTGTTTTTGATAGAATGCCTACTAGGACTCTGGTGTCGTGGAATGCAATAATCTCAGGATGTGTTCGGAATGACTTGGTTCCGAAATCACTTGAATATTTTCATGAATTAGTTTGCAATGGGATTGGTTTTGATTCTGCAACTCTTGTTAGCCTCCTTCATGGTTGTTCACGAGTGGCTGATATGGCAAGTGGAAAGATACTCCATGCTTATATCTTACGGCGGTGCCTAGAATCAAGTAACATTCTATCTACGGCTCTTCTGGATTTATATGGAAAATGTGGAGAACTCACGAAGGCCAATTATCTGTTTTCCACAATGAAAGACAAAAATGTTATTACATGGACTGCTTTGCTCGTAGGACTAGCTCAAAATGGAAAAGCAGAGGATGCATTGAAGTTATTCCACCAAATGCAGGAAGAGAATGTTGCTGCCAATTCCGTGACTCTGGTTGGTCTAGTCTATTGTTGTGCTCATTTGGGGTCCATGAAGAAAGGGAAAAGTGTTCATGCTAATCTAGTTCGTTTAGGATATGCTCTTGACATTGTTAACATGACAGCTTTAATTGATATGTATGCCAAGTGCGGCAAAATAAGCTTATCTGAGAGGGTTTTCAATATTGTTTCCGATTCTGGAGATGTTGTTTTGTTCAATGCTATGATAACAAGCTATGGCATTCATGGTTTTGGGATCCAAGCTATAAACATATATGACCGAATGGTGTATCAGAGGGTCTCTCCAAATCAAACCACATTTGTTGCTCTTCTGGCAGCATGCAGTCACTCTGGGCTTGTGGAAGAGGGTATCTATTTATTTGAGAAGATGAAAACAGAGCATAAAATGAAGCCATCTGAGAAGCATTATGCTTGTTTTGTTGATCTACTTAGTAGGGCAGGGCGTCTTGAAGATGCAGAAGAATGTATTAAAAAAATGCCATCTGAGCCCGGCACTGCTGTTCTTGAAGCCTTACTCAATGGGTGTCGTTACCATAAAAACATGGACATAGGATTGAGAACTGCTGATAAATTGCTTCACCTAGACTCCACAAATCCTGGTATATACGTTCTGCTATCAAATATATATGCCCAAATCAAGAGATGGGATGTGGTAGATTATATTCAAAGCATCATGAGGGCTCACAGATTAAAGAAAATTCCAGGATATAGTTCGATTGAAATACAAAACCAGGTCCATACGTTTTTTGCAGGGGATGATTCACATTTGAACTGGGAAGAAATTCATCGGTTCTTAGAAGCTTTAAGATCAGAGATAGAGGCTTCTGGGTATGTGCCTGATACTAGCAGTGTTCTGCGTGATGTTGACGAAAAGATGAAAGTGAAATTACTGTGGGGTCATAGTGAGAGATCAGCAATTGCATTTGGGCTTTTGAGCACCGCGCCCGGAAGTGTGATTCGCATAACCAAAAATCTCCGGGTCTGTAATGACTGCCATATGGTAACAAAACTCATATCACAGATAGTACAAAGAGAGATTATTGTGAGAGATGCCAATCGATTTCACCACTTCAGGAATGGGAAATGCTCTTGTTGTGATTACTGGTGATTAAGGCTGCTACCAAATCAAGCTTTTGGTGGTCATAATAATGTATGGCAAAATGAGAGTTTTGTGACTTGGATTTGACTCAAGCAAGTCGAGTACTATATCGAGTTTGGCTCATTTGCTATCCTAAACGATCTAAGCGCGAGCTAGCCTTAACAAAGAGCCTAGCTCGTTTCATGTAACAGTACTGAGAACTGTTGGTGATTGTGTGCATCAATTGTCTCGTGGCGGAGGTTATGTTGCCAAGTCACACTCGAATGTCTTGGGCGCTTGTGTGTGTTGAATGCACAACAAGGCTAGGGTATGCGTCTCTTGTAACACCAATTGATTTTTAGAAGGATTGGTTATCGCTTGAGGTTTTTACAAGAACAAGCACTAGTTCAACAACAAAAAAGACCACTAAGATCCCTCTAAGATCCCACAAAAAGTAGGGTCTTGGAGACGGCAAACATGGCACATAATCAGAAGCAGAGAGGTTGTTTTCAAGAGACCACCAACTCTAAAGCAAAAGCACAGAAAATGTAGTACCCACAGTTATATACCGGAGTACATTTGTTCTTTCTTTTGTGGATAAATAAGTGATTACTTTAAGTAAAATTAAAAATGTGTAGTGTTTGTATTTTGAGTATAATTTTTTTGTTTAAATCATTTGAGTGTTTGCAAACTGAAACTGCCTAAATGCTTATTTATAAGCGAAAGGTTTAGTTATCCTCAAATAGTACGGAATAAAAGATAAAAATGTTAATTGAGAATAGAGAGTAGTAAATAGAATAATAATAAAAATAAAAATAAAAATAAAAATAATAATAATAATAATAATAATAATCCATACTTTATTTAAAAAGACATGGATTCAAGAGATGGTTTTTCCGCCCATGCGTTATTGCATTAAAAATGGTAACTGTTCACTTAAAATGGTAATGACAAAATGATAATTTTTATTCCATTAACAAACATGGTTATTAATATTACACGGTTCTATCAAAATGGTAATTTTTATTCCATCATTAAATGGCAATTAATGTTACATACAAATGTTACACGGTTCTATCAAAATGGTAATTTTTATCACATTATTATGGTATTAACCATACTAATACAAATGGTAATTAATGTTACACGGTATTAACAAATGGTAATTAACATTACACGGTATTAACCATAATATTATAAATGGAAATTAATATTACACGGTATTAACAAATGGTAATTTTTATTCCATTAACAAATGACAATTAATATTACACGGTATTAACCGTAATAATTAGGTTAAAATGGCGGAAAGGTAAGTTAATTATTGTGAAGTGAAATTTATATTACTTTTAACACACAATGCCTTTAAAAACGTTATATTATTAATCTAAAAAATTATTATTATTATTAATCTAAAAAAATGGTTTAAAAACTATAAATATAGTTCCTTTTTTTATCACACGATATTTATCAATTCGTATAGAGTGTATTAATTAAAGATGGAAAGAAATTAAAGTGCCTGAAATTCTAGTAATATAAAATGGACTATAACTATTGTAAGAATTAAATATCCCTTAAATATATATATATTTACGTTTAATAGCTAGAAAGGTAATAACTAAGAAAGGAAATAATTAACTTTCATTTTTAAAGTGTTCGAAATTATACTAGCAAGAAAGGTAATAAAAAAAGGTAATAATTAACCATGGTATTAATTATGTAACCATGTGACTAAATAATTGTATATTAGTTATTGTGTCAAATTAATTATAGTAATTTTATAATGGCTATATTTTAATTATTGTGGCTATATTTTATAATCGCTATATTTTACGATATTTTAACTATAGTAATTTTAATCAAAAAAGGTAATAATTAACTAAGGTATTAATTATATAACCGTGTGACTAGATAATTGTATACTCCATATTAATTACTGCGTCATTTTATTTATAGTGATTTTTATTATAGTAATTTTAAATATAATAATTTAAATAGTTTAAATATAGTAATAATAATTTAAATTCATTATAGCACTTTGAAAAATAATATTTTTTAAACCCCGTATGCAAAAATCATGTTATAAATACATCCATTTACCAAGCTTTCATAGTCATTACAATCATCGTGAATTTTTTTCCCCTACGTTTCAAAATTGTCATTCCTACGAAAAATGGGTATCTTAACTGCTTTGAAAAATGTTGATGAGTGGTCATCACATATTTCCGTAACAATAATCCAACATGTTTTAGTCACGGACAATTCTATATTGCAGTTTCAAAAGTAACTAATCGTACTGGGTTGAAGATTCTAATATGCAATGAAGACATTATTCCCATAAATTGTTCAAATAATGTAGTCTATAAAGAAGTCTTTCGAAATTTGTAAAGCAGTGATATTTTGTATCTTAAAATAATATAATCTCTATATTTTATTGCATCTCATTTTTTATCATTGAAAAATGATTTGAATTTAATAACATAAAAATGACCCGTGCAACGCACGGGTGTGATACTAGTAATAATAATAATAATTTGGCAAATAAAAAATGATTACTTTGTATTGAAGTATGTTTGAAGTGTCAAGAGTCTTCAAGACTCAAGACCTTGTGGCAAGGTCAAATGGCATAAGTGCATAACTTTAATTCTCTCTAATGAGAGATCACATGTTCAAAGCCAACAGAGGCATTAACTCTTTGTTTTAAAGGAACAACAAATCCTATATTATAGTAAAATTAGTAGAACAAAAATTGATTTCTACCTCTTAACTCATTTCGTAAACCTCCATAATATTTTGAGATTAAAATTTAAATCAAAATTTCAACCAAAATTGGGTGGGTGGGGTGGGGGGGGGGGTTTCAAATTGTTGGCTAATTTTTTGGAAAACAAAATTTCTTATTTGATTGTATAAGGTCTGAACTGAAAATCATAGATTAGAGATTTTGTCAAACTGTGTAAACATGTCTAATGTTATTCTTTATGCTTTTAATATAAGAACATTTTGCCAGTAGATGTTATAATACCTTCTGAGTCATCGGTTTTTGAATGTGCAAAATTTTCAAATTGTAAAACTAACTTTAGAATTTAGATCAAGGCACAACTCTAATGCGATCAAGATATTTCAGTTGAGGGCCATTAGAGACATTTAATAATATCGATGTCGTATGTTAAAAACGAATGTCAAACAAAATGGGACAATGGCATCCAATTATCCCACTTCAAAAAGAATATTCAAAGACCATCTTCAACCAATTATATTAAAGTAGTGTTTGAGAACTAACATTTCATTTCAATCATGCATTTCAATACTAATCTTGAATTTCAAATGACACGAGGAGGTGTACGGATTTCAAATTAAATCTTGTCATGAATAAGTGGAATTTGATTCAAATTCAAAATTTTAAAGTTTGACAAACATGATGTTTGAGTGAAATTTGGATTTGAAATCCAAATCCATGTTCCCAAGTATACCATAAACTTATTTAAAAAATCGGCAAGGTTTTGTTGACATGAACATTTAGTGTTAACGGATGACACTCGCTCATTTGAAGCTCCTTCGATGTTTTGTTTGTAAAATTGATAATTTTTACCTCCTAACCCCTTCCTAAACCCCCACCGCACCTCGCCTCTGCTCGACCCATGCGCCCCCACCCTAGACCTCCTTCTTACCCCTTCAAATGTGTGACTATTATGCATTTGGAGAGGGGTTTAGGGTGGACGCAGGGGTTGGGCTAGGGCGGAGTGCTGTAGCCGGGGGTTTAGGAAGGACGTTAAGAGATATAAACTATCAATTCTTTATTTGGAACATCGGAGTAGCTCCAAATGAACGCGTGTAATATAATATTAGATGCTAGTGTCAACAGAATTTGCCCTTAAAAATATAATACTAATACAAGATGAGTAATGTTAAATTTAATTCAATTTATTTGATTGTAGGTGTAAAATTCAAAAATAAAATGTATATATTTAAAAATTACAACAAAAGATCTACAAAACAAGATGTGACAAAACTATACATTATTTTATCAAAATAACTAACGAAAATAGGTAAAGAAAATGATTAAAATTTAACCGTCTGAATAGTAATTGGGAAGAACGTTTTAGGACGGATAGACTTCAACAATTTATACCAAATCAAACCCAAAAAAATATCCTTAAAAAAAACTCAAAAATATTTTTACACTTTTATCGGCAGTACTCTTTCTACTCTGGAGAAAAGGGGTTCAGCTCTTCCCGGGTCAAAACTTCTGCATTCCGGATTGATTTGTTCGGAGCCCTAATTTTCCCTCTGAAAAATTGGAAACTTGAGAGAAACATTATCGGTGGTGATTCTTTGAGATTGTTACGACGATGACCACTTCGAAGCGAAACCACAAGGAGAAGACAGTTCGTCGTAACAAGTACGTTTCCGGCATCTTTTCCATCCTGTTGATTTATGTTCTCTCGCTCTCGATTAGGTTTAGGCTGTCTGATTGAAGATTTTGGGATGATTTTTTGTTGCTATGTGGAAGCTTAAGTATTGTAACAATTAGGGATTTATGGTAACAAGTTGTCTGTCTTTAATGAATGAATCAACTGTTCAGAGAGGAGAAAGCGGAAGAACCAGAACTACCCAAGTACAGAGACAGAGCCAAAGAAAGGAGAGAGGATCAAAATCCAGATTACGAGCTCAATGAGCTGGGTGCGTTTCATGCCGTTGCTCCCCCCGGCAATGTGGATATGGGGTGAGACTCCCATCATGAGAAATTATACTTCCAGTTCATTGATAAATCTCCATTTTCACTTTTATATCCTTCTATATACTTGAACATTGTTGTAATATCATATTCAATATGATGTTTGATGATGAGCTTTGATTTTACCGTGTATGCAGTTCTGCTGATGCTCACAAGTTATCTATTGAGAAGAGCAAGTATCTCGGAGGTATAGCTAATGCTACATTTTCAATTCGGGTGGAAAAGAAGTTATCTGGTTTTCCAGTTTTTCATAGAGATGGCATTAAAATGCTACTGTGATATACACTGGCTACATGCCCACGCTGTAGAAGTGTATGATTCTCCTACAGAAATAATAGAAGCAATATAATTAACACAAAGAAGAAAAACAGCAGTAAGATGAAAAATAGCGATCTATCAATGCTAATGTAAACATTCAAATAGTTTATTAGCATCTTATGTGTATATGGTGGCACAAAGAAATGGATCACAACTGCATAAATTGACCTTTCTTATTATGGATTATGCAATCAGGTGATGTGGAGCACACACATTTGGTTAAAGGATTGGATTATGCTCTGCTTCATAAAGTGAGAAGTGAGATAGATAAGAAGCCAGATGCTGGAGATGATCCTGATGGAAAAGCTAGGTGATGGCTTGGTTGTTGTTTCTAGTGTGGAAATTTGTTACTCTGTTCAGTTTCATTTCTTTTTTTTTTTGTTTATGCTCACTCTATCAAATTGTTTTATTAAGTATATAAGGGTGATTAAATGTCAAACTACTCTAACATATAGATTATGAGTGTTGTGCCCTTTTCCTTTTTTCTTTTTTAACAGAGCATCTAAGGAAGATCAAACAATGTCTTTCCGCACTACAACTGCAAAGGTTCAATAGTTAGTTTACTATTTGAAGTGTTAAGTATCCTTTTGTGATTATATTACATGCTCTCTCAATTCAGTGATCTCTATCTGGCCTTGGTTTGCAGTCAATCTACAAGTGCATAGTCAAACCCCAGACTTCTGTAAAGACCAATGAAATGTTCCTTCCTGGGAGGATGGCTTTCATTTTTAACATGGTAACTGATCTTAAATTCACTGCTATATAACTTTTTTCTTCATGCATGCATCAGCTCTTCATGTACATTGTGCATTCCAGGAAAGTGGGTTTTCCAATGACATTCCAACCACTCTCCACAGGAGTAAAGCTGACTGTCCTGTTCCTGAGGTGTTTCTTCCTTCCTGTTAGTATTATCCTTTTCACCATCCAAATAAATGACATTCTATCATCTTATTTGCTCTTTTTACTTTTTCTTCAGGAAATGGTTACTGTCAGCGTTGATGGGTCCGTGTTGGATAGGATTGCTAAAATTATGACATATCTCCGCCTCGGATCATCTGGGAAAGTTCTTAAGAAGAAGAAAAAGGAAAAAGATGGAAAAGGTTATTATGTCACAGTTCACTTGTTTTTCTGTTTTTTGTCTTAATATAAAACATCATGGATGCATGATTTTTTGTTGTGTTTCTTTCACATCATTTTGTATGTTCTTACACTAATGGATCTAAGGGGTCCTAGCGTGGAGATGGCTTAAGGCTAGAATAGTTGAAATACATTAAAGTAAGTAATTTGTAGGATCCAAGATTCATAGCTACACCTGATCTGAGATTGTGAGATCAGAACTAATTCCTCATTGTTGTCATTATTTCCTGGTTTCCTGAATATAAACTTTGTGAAACCCAAACTGGAATTTCAACCTGACCAGCAGTGAAATTCCGTTAGTTCTGGTTTTGCTCACAAAACATGTTCTTCCTTTCAGGGAAGGTTTCTGGTTTCCCCAATGGTCACGAAGAGCACATATCAAAATCAGATGCAATGAAGAACAATATTGACAGCACAAGTGTACTACCTGCTCCTGAATCTTCTAAGAATAGTCATCTTAGTGAATTGAGGGAGAAACATGGCCCTACTGTTGATAGAGTCGAAGAAGAAGATATATTTGTTGGGGAAGGAGTTGATTATTCTATCCCTGCTGTAGATTCAAACAGAAGCCCTGTATCGGAAGATATGGAAGAATCTCCTCGTAATAGAGAGAGAACCTCATATTTCAGTGAACCTGCTGCATATGCCTCAATTCCATCATCACAGCCACCTCATGGCTGGCAACAAGCGGTGAGCTTGATCCTGTCACAACTCCATTGTGCTGTAATTTATGCTTGAAAATCAACTCCTCACTGTTGTTAAGCAGAGGCCATGCCGAATGGCATGTCATATTTGTTTCCATCTGCCACCAATTACACTTAGACCATGTTTGGTGAAATTGTGTCCCAAATCACTAAAATGACCAAACTATCCAAAATATTTGTTTTTAATAGATTTGAAAGATGTACTATATAAAACTGAAGTCTGAAGTGTCATTTTCATTATTTTCATCCATTTCATCCCAAAAAGCACAGCTTCTTACTTTATTATAAGTCAATTGAGCCAAGCAATGGCATGTTTGGTGATTAACATAACAGATAAGGTTGACGATTACCAAACTATCCCTGGTTTTAGCAGTACAGTTCTTTTTTCATATTTATATTACCATTAATGCTGTATCTATCCATATTGTTCAGAATGGGTATGATGCTGTTCAAGCACAGGCCTTTGGTGGTGTATATCCATCAGAATGGCTGGATTACCAATATGCCGAGCAAGTGGGTTATCCCGACGATCAATACCTCCAGCAAAACATACAGGCCTATGACCCACAAAATGGTTCTGTCATTCATGAAGATCAGCGTTTCATAACCCAAGAAGAAAAGGATAGAGGTTTAGGATCAGTTTTTAAGCGCGATGATCAGAGACTTCAACAGCTGAGAGAGAGAGATGCTCGGGAGAAGGATCCCAATTTTGTTTCTGAGAGCTATTCCGAGTGTTATCCTGGCTACCAAGAGTACAACCGTGAGGTTGTTGACAGTGATGATGAAGCTGATCTGACAAAGATGGATATGGGTGGACGTGTAAGTGTTTTCTTTATGCATTTGATTAGCTAAGAGCTAAATAGCCAATAATCCATTTAGTTGTAAGATACCACACACTATATCTGACAAAGATGGATATGAAAGACTAGTGGTTTTAGAGAAATACTGTATTAAAAAAAATTGCTATATATTTCTTGTGCAGGCAAAAGGGCGACTTCATAGGTGGGACTTTGAGACGGACGAGGAGTGGGCAGCATACAATGAACAGAAGGAAGCAATGCCAAAAGCTGCATTCCAGTTTGGGGTGAAGATGCAAGACGGGAGGAAGACGAGGAAGCAAAACAAAGACCACAAGCTGAATAACGAGCTCCATAAGATCAACAAAATTCTGTCCCGAAAGAAGATGGAGGAGAAAGGAGGTGATGACAACGATGACGATTCCTCACATCCGGGAAAGAAACTTCGGGTTTGATCCTTCAAATGTTTTCGAGGACCTATTTGAAACACCATGGTGCTAGCGTGCGTCATGGTCCTACGTGGCATCAATTTTGTAAAATAAATTGATGACAACATGACATATGTAGATGCTTTCACCCCGATGTGTTTCGAATAGTTTACCGTGTCCATTGCCAATAGAGCTAAAAGAGTGACTATTGAAATTGTTTTAGATTGGGGCCACATTATGAGTGAAATCAAAATGTGCATCTTGACCTCCAGACCCCAATGGAGTTGAGATTATACTGGGTTGTTATTATTGGTGTTGTGGTTGTTTATCTTGTGCCTATGATTTTGTCCAATGTGATCAAAACATGAAATTTCATCTTGGGGTTATTTGGGCAAATGCTCTCCTTTGCTTTGTGAACCACAAAATTGTACAGTACTATATAATACTCTGCATTAATATTCATACTCCATGTATACTCTGGGACTTGGGGTATGCTATATATGACTATATATTTTGAGTAAATTAGCAAAATGATTCTTTCTAAATTGGTTTTTTTTCCAAAAATTACTAATGTGGTTTTTTATAATTGAGATGTGTTTCGTAAATAGTCCTTTATAAAAAGTATCTATTAAATGACAATTAAATAGATGTTATTTTCATATTCTTTATTATCTAAACTATGAATAAATCCTCACAATGATTTTTTTTAAATTAAGTGGGAAACACATCTCAATTATAAAGAGTATTTAGAAAATTTATCTCAATTATAAAGGAGTATTTAGGAAACATATCTCAATTATAAAGTATCATGTTAGTAATTTTTGCCTATTGAAAATTACTTTGGAAAAACCTTATTACAAAGGATCATTTTAAGAATTTACTCAAAATATTTTTTCATATTTGGTGAAAAAGATTATTTGTAAAATAGTTTTCAAAAATTAATACTCCGTTTTAATACTCCCTTTGATTGGGGTCCGTTTGGTATACGGAATTGACGGAATTGGAATTGAATTGGAATTGAAGTTTTATGGAATTCAATTCCATAAAATTGAATTCTACCAATTTCAATTCATTTTTAACACTATCAATTCCAAATCCATATAATTTTTGTGCTACCAAACACCAGAATTAGAATTGAATTCTTCAATTCCAATTCCATAGTTTGAATTGCGTGTATCAAATAGTCTCAATGAAGTTATTATTTATGGAATATCTTATCATTGGAGACTAATGAAAAACAGTATATAATAGGGGACCATTTATAGAATTTACTCTTGAAATTCATTTGAAATATAGAGTAATTTTGGATTATTAAGAGAATTTTTTTTAAAAAGAAAAAAAAAGAAGAATTATCTTTAAAAAGAAAAAATCAAATTGAAAACAAAAGCGGCTACCGAGGTCCCCACCAAGATCGTAGCGTGGAGCCTTCCCTCGATCATCTTTATCCTTCTGCTGCTGAAGAAGCCTCGAAAAGCCAATCGACTCTGCAACTAGGCGCCACAACAACCCGCCCCGGTTCATATTTGCCGGCTTCAGACTGCTTCTCCGCCGTGCCGGACGCCTTTGATCTCCTATCCACCACCGCGTTGACTTTCCGTGGCCGACACGCGACTCCTCCCCAGGTTTGACATGTTCTCCTCCCTGCTTCATACATGTTGGTCGTAAATTTCTATCATTATTCCTAATTTCCTAGACCGCCGATCTGAACTCAGCTTGCTGCTTTATTTTTAGCCTGAAAGATGTCTTTTTTACTTTATAATTAGGGTTTGTTTGATTGGGGATTTCCGGTGGGAAGTGGATTGTCGTTATTGGTTTTACTGATTTCTTTCCAGTTTATAGATGACGAACCAAAAATGGACAAATCCTAGAAGTTAATGCTGTTGCTATTACGCGCATGGGTTCTTTGCAAAAGTTAGGCAAAGTATATGCTCTGTAATCTCTCTTTGTTTTTCGTCACAGATTATACATTTGGTGGTTTGGATTTTAGCTGCGTGCAATGGATGAGGTTTCTCCAGAAAGTAGAGTTTCATATTCTTCTATGGCTAATCTACAAAAGCAGAATGAAAAATTTTATGCTGTCGAAGACTACGATGATCCTTCTGCATGGGCATTAACAGATCACCCCAACCCAGACAAAAATGATCACCATTATCCATACCCATCACTGGATTCCGATGATTTAAATGAAGGAGGTTATGATTCCAGTGATGATCAGTATGGTTATGTGCATCACAGTGGTCCTCCTGAAGTTAACCTGAGAAATGTGTTGAGTGGGATATTTGCCATAGTTACAGGACGCAATAAAGGTGCAATTTCTAATATAGCTTCTCAAACGCCCACTTCAAATGTATCATTTCTTGGATCTGGAAAGAATGGAGAGGCATTCTTGCATTCTTCGGTATACACACCCAGTGCACCACCACTCAATGAGCTTAATGCGTGTGATTATAATGCTTATAGGGAGGTTTTGGAATCTGAACCTCCAGAGTGGCTTAACGACAGTTCAACTAATGTATGCATGCAGTGTACATCCCCCTTCACTGCCATAACGCGTGGAAGGCATCATTGCCGATTTTGTGGAGGAATATTTTGTAGGGCGTGTTCAAAAGGGAGATGCTTATTGCCTGTAAAGTTTAGAGAGAGAAACCCACAGCGTGTTTGTGACACCTGTTATGAGAGGCTTGATCCGTTGCAGGGTATACTGATCCATGGGATTAGCAATGCTATGCAGGCCGCAAAGCATGATGTGATGGACTGGACTTGCTCCAGAGCCTGGTTGAATCTTCCTGTTGGTTTCTCAATGGAGTATGAGATATACAAGTCAACTAATTCTTTGAGGAGCTATACCCAGGTCGTGATTCCTAACTAGGTCTTTTTTATGTGTGGATATATACAGTATTCATTAAAAAAGTTCCTCATTAATCATCTCTCTCAGGTGAAGAGAAGTGTACTCTCTCCATCCAAAAAAAACAATGTTTTGTTGTTATCATTTTGTTCCCCAAAAAAGTTTAGTTTGATCAACAAATTTAATTTTTCATGTACTTTTCCAAAAAAGAGTCGCATACAAGCAAATCACATATGATAAATATAGTTTAATCAACAAATAAACTTAAACGTACAAGTATGGTTCATTATTTATGATGGTTGTACACTTGTGCATTTGTCGCACTTTGGTTATTTTGACACTGGTGGCCACACTGGCCAATTTCAGCACCTTACAGTGTTCCGTTCCAACCCGAGGTTCTTACCCCCCTCCCCCNTGGCTGGCAATCAGGTCAACATTTTGACCAGAACTGGGAGCACCATAGGGTGCTCAAATTGACAAGTGTCATGACATTGGCCTATTATGACACTGGCCACCCGTATCATAATAACCTCGACGTGTTTGTTGAACTTGATTTTCTCGGACAGAGTAGAATTATAGAGTGGGGATTTATTTGGTGGTTAAATATATACTCTGTAGAAGGCAATTCCCAATGGTCATGCATAGAGTACTAAATGAGTGTAATTTCATAATACTCCATCCATCCCAAAAAAAGGTGTATATTTGACTTTTCACAGTCTCCAATGTGATACTTTGACCATTAATATCTATATCTATACATTTATAAATTTTATAAAAAATATGATGCTCCTATTAGATCGTATTAAATTTATATTATTATTCAACATATTCTTTTCAAATTTCATGGTCAAAGTTTTTTTTTAAATTTTGGCCCAAAGTCAAATAGGAACCTTTTTTGTGATGGATGGAGTAATAATAATCTACGTTATTCTTGAAAGGAACAGGTTGCTCGGTTGAATCCCGAGCGGTCTATACCTGCAGCTGTGCTGAAAGGAGCCAGAGGTCTTGCAATATTGACTGTCGCCAAAGCGGGTGCTCTTGTTACGTACAAACTGGGGACTGGTCTGGTTGTCGTTCGAAGAACAGATGGGTCATGGTCTGCACCATCAGCAATAGTCTCAATGGGTTTGGGATGGGGTCCACAGGTATATAATATATGTTCCAAGTTTCACCATTGAGAGTACTTGAATAACTGCTGCTGCTATACATAAGATTAAGAGCTGTTTGATTTGCCAGTTTTGCTTAATGATGGAAAATTGATGGATTGGATACATCTACTTTGGACTATGATGGATGGATTGAAAACAATCAATTAATGCAGTTATTATCCATTATAAATTTATTTAAAAATTCAATTGGTCCACAATCCATTTTATAAAGTTCATCCTATCATCCATTAACATTTTTTCACTAATGGGTATCCAATCTATCCTTTTTCTCATTACTTTTGTGCCTAGTGATGATTGAGCAATGTGTGTTATGATACTTCAGCACATCTGTAGGAATCAAATGTGAAAAAAATCATTTTATGCTGGATTCATAACGTATTGAAAATGTAATACAATGGGTTAAAAAAATAGTGGATGAATCACTAACCTTCCATATACAAACAACAACAAAGCCTTATCCCACTAGGTGGGGTCGGCTACGTGGATCACTAACCTTCCATATAGTACAAAATAATCCTTAATATATGTGAAAAGTTCAAGTGTTATGTTGTATTTAAAATATTTTGAAAATGTAATTCAATGGGTTAAAAGATAGTGGATGAATTACTAACCTTCCATATAATACAAAATGTATGGATTGGATCCAACCTATTATTATACACTATCAGTCCAATAAGAGGAAGTTCCATTTTATGGTTTTACCAAGGTATAACCTTTTTATATTAGTAAGGTTTAATTCTTGAAATTTGATGGTCCTACTTTTATTTTTAAATTTATTTCTTTTTTAATCAGATCTAACATTCTTAACTTGTTTCAAATACTTCTTATAGAAACATTGAATTAAGTTCAATGAAAATTATTTTTTTTAAATGAAATGTGACTCGTTTTTTATCCCCAAAAGAAACAAATTATGAAATGTGACCTCTTGGGACCAAGAACTAACTGCTTAATGGTTCTTATGCTGCCACTAGTAGTGTTGATCCTTGTTTTTAATGCTCATCTTTATAGGTTGGAGGGGAGCTCATGGACTTCATAATTGTGCTACATGACTCTAAAGCCGTAAAAACATTTTGTAGCCGCATGCACTTTTCTCTTGGAGCTGGATGCAGTGTTGCGGCTGGTCCAGTTGGAAGGGTTTTGGAGGCAGATGTTCGTGCTGGAGACAAAGGTTCTGGGATGTGCTATACTTACAGTTGTAGTAAAGGTAATCAATTGCACGCCCATTATCCGAGCCTATCTGTGAGTTTTGTTAACACTAGAATTTGAATTCGGTTTATTCTACCCTCCTTAAAAGATTTAGTTAAACTTGCCAATTCCTCCCCCTCTTAAGACAACCAGTGAAGTCTCTCATCTTACTTTTAGACACTTCCTCCATATTCGAACAGTTATGGTGATGGGTGATGCTAAGGTGGAGCCTTTCTAGATGTTGATCAGTTTAATCTTGTTTACTACAATATATGTCCCAAATAACAAAAACAACCTACCTGGTGTTAGCTGATGAGTCTATGCAGGCTTTATCCCTCTACCTATAAAAGTTAGAGAGGCTAGTTTTGAAAGACCGATCACAAGAACGAAGACACATAAGAGTTGCATACTCCGTATTTGACAAATATACCCCTCTCTTATACGCATCAAACCGACACACATCCTTAAGTTAATTGTTTGTTGGTTTTACTATTATCATTTTTATCTTCAGTGCTTTTTTAAACTTTTTTTGGAGGGAAATTACAATGCAAAACGATCTCCTTTTTCAAAGACACTTTTCGGGACCAACAAAGCTCCTCAAATCATGACTTGATCTTTGGGGGGGATAGAGGTTGTAGTGCATATATGATTTTAAAAGTTATTGACCTTTTTTTTTTGTTTCTCTGTATGATTTAGGTGCATTTGTTGGAGTATCACTGGAGGGAAACATTGTTGCAACCAGAATGGATACCAATCTTCGGTTTTACGGTGATCCATATCTTACTACCGCCGATATCCTTCTTGGGACAGTAGTGGAAAGACCAAGAGCTGCCAAGCCGTTGTACAATGCCCTTGATAATCTCTATGCCAAGGTTCCATTGCAGATTGACACAGAGTCCCTATGAGAATCTCTTCATTCTTCTTTAAAGCACAGACTGGTGTAAAAGTGTACAGTGTCATATAGTGTCATATAGACCAGGATGATTTGCTATTCATTTACGCGCAGTTAAGCTGTGTGTGTACATATATGCTGACAATTGTGAAATTGGTTACTACGTATTATGATGCATCTTCATTTGGTTCTTATTTAGTCTCCTTTTTTTTGGCTTCATCCAACTACAACATAGACCTACACACTATTAAAAAAAAAAAATACTACTGGGTACTCGTCCAAATTAATTTTTTTGAGTATAAATGGATAATTTAATCTCTATTAAATAAAAAAATTATTGTTTATGAGTACTAGAAACACTTTCATTAGATTTATCTTGTGCAAAATTTTTAAATATTTAGAGTTAATTGCATGAAGAGGTTTGGTCTTACATATAAATAGGTAAATGGTCTTTACACTTTCAAAAGTTGTGAAATAGTTTTTTTAGTAAAAAAGGGGCTCCATAATTAGTTTTCTTTTTTAGAAAAAATGTGAATCACGCAAAACATGTGCATGCTATGCAAAAATGTGAAACATATAACAAAATAAGGATAGTTGACAGAATTATCCTCACTGGTTTAAAGCACGGAATGATTTTCTTCCACCTCATACGGCACACAATATTACCCATAATAAAACTACTTGGAAGCGAAATAATGTCAAGCTCATTTAAAAGATGCATTGTACTATTTAAAATCATTATGGGAGATGCGAAGAAGTGAACCAAATAGTATTGCCTTTTATACATCTTTGTATAATATGTGTGTGTTTTATGTGCTTCACATTTTTTCTTAAAGAAATGACTAACTAATTAATTCTTTGGTGTGTGTACACAACGTTTCTGTGTGTGTGTACACACACGCACACGCAATTGAATGACAATAACAATGCATAGAATTAACTCTCAAACTTGTAGAGCTATAAACAATCGTAAAAACAAAATCGAATCCTCAAGTCTTTTATGTTTCAAATTAATTTCAACTAAAACTAGAGTAATTTTACCAAACATTTATGTTACGTACAAACAACTAAGACAATCCGATTCTCAAAACTATTGACACGATCTATTCATACGGTAGCGACACAAGTTCATAGCCATTATCTATTTGGTGATCTTATTATGGTCATAAAAAGACTTTCGGTGGATTTCCTCGAATTAATATATTTTGTTCACAAAAGAATAGAAAAAGTTAAAACCGTGTTTAAAATCGGGGTAAAAACTATAGGAGGCTGTCAAGTTTTACTTCCAAGTCTTCTATGGAGAGCATATTCACAATGCTTTGTATATCGTCCGGCGAATACTCTTTTTTGAGGAGTGACAATACTTGAGAATGTGCTTCAATAATATTAGTCCTGCAAGACAATGGAAACACCATACAAACCAGATAAAATTTCTATCCAAAGATGCAAGCAATTTACCTTTAAAACTACAAAAAAAATGTTAGGCAATGTAATAAGAGATGGGTTCTTTTGACACCACTCATGGGTGTCATAATATGACATCCAGTCCATTTGAAGGCCATATGGTGCTCAGTTCGACCCTGAAGTGGTTCATACCCTATCAGCAAAATATAGAGGGGGCTGGGTGGAGGATGTCAGGAGGGTAAGAATCACTTCAGATTGAACAGGATACCTTAGGGCCCTCAAATGAACCAGTGTCATAATATGACACCAGCCCTTGGTGCCAAAAGAACATCACTCATGTGATAATGGCCAAAAATATAATCTTTACTTTATCGGTTTGAAAAGAATTGCACGCGTAGAAGGGTTCTGTAGATAAAGCTTCATTTTTGCCAACACCCTCGGCAAATCTTCATTAGTTGCTGCATTCACCTGTGCATAAAAAAGATCATAGAAGTTGACAATCATAAATTTTCTTGGAGAATGGAAATGAAAGTAAAGAATTGAAGGCATTGGATAAACCAATGTGATATGTCGTACCTTCTGGAGAATTTCCGCAATCTTTTCTGTAGAAGCAAATGCTTGATCCTTGAGCGGCTTTGCCATTGCAGACTCAAACTTTTGATTTTGACTGCCAGATAAGGCAACTTTAACAGCAGTAACCTTCACAGACCATATTTCATATTTTTGTTAAGGCACTTTTCTTCATCAATAATACATGAGGCCCGTTGGTAAGGGTTATATATTTATATGGCTGAAATGGATGAAAGGGAGAGTTTGGCGACATCCATTTCCGTCAAATAATAAGCATGAGAGCATTTGGGATTACTTACTTTCAAGGAATAAGTGCTCTTTAGAGGAATGCAAGTAACTTTACTTCAAATAGATGGGAAATGAAAAAAAACAGGCAGTAGAATGGTGATTTTTGAGAAAATCACTTTTATGTTTTAAAAAAGAAAGGACTTATGATAAAAACACATCACCATATAGAGTCAAGGTCAAAAGCTATTTACTCAGGCACTTCCAGCCAAACAGAACCATAGAATCCAACTAAAGTATATTTTAATTAAACCTCTGTGATTATTGTCTGATATATGCAGCAATAACTTCGAGACAATTTGATATCCCTAGTTAGAGAACTTTTTTCGGTCAATGACACATAAACTCCCATTAAAGACTGTCTTATCTAAAAATTTACAGTATGTGATCATTGTCTTGATATACGGAGTATACAGTTAAGTACTGGTTGCATAGCTCAGACTACAACCAACCCTAAGAAAAAATACTGCCTAGAAAAGATGAACCTATGGGTCTAGTTGTGTCAAAATCATAGCGTTTTGGCTTCAAAACTTGGTTGTTTACGCAGTTAAATAGTTTGCTACCCGGCATTTCATGATTGAAGAAGCCACTTGGATTTTACCTTAAACAAAGATGAACATCTTCTGCATATAAAAATGCTCTTATACCTTTTACGAATATGCTCATTTAGTAACACAGAATAATTGTATAGAGGACCAGTTGCTTCCAAACAATTAATTCATTGTTTCTATCATTATATGTCCACTCATTCTAGACTCTTACACTATGGTTCGCAAAATTATGGAAGAAAAATGTGAAGGAATGGAAAAGAAAATGAAAGAAACAATTTTTTTTATCTTGTTTGGTTAGTAGTGAGAGAAGACCCACATTCGTCGGCTGCAGGGTGCAGAGATGCGGATGCTACGGTGGATGTGTCGAAAGACGAGGTTAGATAGGATTTGAAACGAGGTTGTCTGGGGACAGGTGAGAGTGGCACCTGTAGAGGATAAGTTTCGGAAAGCTAGGTTGAGATGGTTTGGGCATTTGAGAAGGGGAGTGATGAGGCCCCAGTGCAGAAGTGTGAGAGGCTCACAGTGTGCTCCCTCTGCTTTATGTGTATTCTGTGAGTTTGTGCTATTTGTGTTACTTGAGCCGGGGATCTCTTGGAAACAGCATCTCTACTTTCGGGTTGGGGTAAGGCCTACGTACATACCCTCCCAAGACCCTACGCTTGTGGGATTCAACTGGGTTGTTGTTGTAGAGAAAACAAAAAAAAATTGTTCAAAGAGGGGAATGGCAGAGTTGAGAGGCGATGGTGGGGCGGGANTGGAGTGTTCTGTTTTCTCTCCTTTCCCTTACGAAAATGGAAGGAAAATCACATTTACAATTTTAAATTACATATTCGTTACCTTTTCTTTTCCTTCCAATTTTCTTTTCTAACCAAACACCAAAGTTGCTTTTCTTTCCCTTTTTCTTTCCGTTCCCCTTCTCAATTCCTTGAACCGAACATAGTGCAAGTATATTTTTCATTTTAAATAACAAAGAACCAAAGCTGAACCAACCTTGGTAACAAAAGAAAGCAATGGCTCCACAATCAGCTTAGTCACTGACATAATAAACTCCTCACAGGTTGATTTAAGGCTTCTCTCGAGTTCCTGAAATGTGATGGATTCAACCGAGATATATTCTCGAAAGCAAAACCAAATAGGTTTTTTCTTCTTTTTTCGGGAGGGGGGGGGGATGAAATGTACCTTCTTGGCATCAAATTGGCTTTCCAGAACTCGTGGAGACAATGTCCTTGCCAACGATGTTGATCTTGATATGTCAAATATTGATGCTTGTCCCCGAAGAATCCGTCTTAGTTGTTCCTGAAAATACAGTAAGAAGTAAAGGACATGTTTCACCACAAACATTGAGAAAAGACACAAGTATGCCGGTTGACAATACTGATTACAAAGCAGAAACTTAGAAGTAGGAAACAATCAAATTACTGAATCCTCCTGTTTCATAGCTCATCCACCGAGAAATGGCCTCATGAGGACAAAACTGTTGAATCTTAGATGATTAATTGATTTTAAGACAGCATTTACTCTCAATGCCCAAAACAAGGCAGTGCACCAACCAAAATTTGATGACAAAACGCAGAAAATAATTCACAAAAAAAACAAAGACTTTGTTACATACCAATAAATGTGAAAAATCAAGTTCCTTATGCGTCACCGAAAATTCAATATCAAATGGTGCAATCTGGAAGCCAGTATATTTATGTCAGAAGGTAGACGTTACAAAGGGAATATCAAGGTTAATGCCAGAAGAATACCTGCTCCCTTAGGATTAGAAGATGTTTTATTAGGAACAGCTGACCATCCATTGGAGATGATCTCTTAATAATGAGTTTGCTAGCTTTCTGAAGCCAAACAGGAAAAAAAAATATCGGTAAGGGCTAACAGATTGCCTCTGTAATTAAGTGTATTGCATACTTCATACAGACCAATATAACAAAAGAATAACCAATAGAGAATAATTATCACAGTAGAAGTACTTGTTACTATGTGATCCTCAAGGTTTTGTAGAAATGTGTCTGACATTGAAGAAATTAGATCCCTCGGAATGGTTTAGACACTAAATCTAGTCATATCATACACTGTTAATGAAAAGTATGGCTTACGTGAATGGATAGAGAGCAAACTTCTACTGCTTCCTGATGAAGACAACAAATTGGAATGTTAATCAAGGGAACGTCTATCAATAAGAAGTTTAGTAAAAAGCTGCATATTACCTGTGCCAAACCAGTGAAAACAGCTGGTTCGAGGGAATGATATAGCTTTGACAGGCACGATACAGTTTTCTCCAAGGGAGGGTACCACATTTTGATTGCATTTTGCTCATTTTGCAACTGAAATTTGCAGACAACGGTATTATACTATAAATTCAGGGATTAGATGTGGCTCACTTGCTCAAGGTACACGTTAAACTTCACATGCTTTTAAAAGCATTTCGAGCAAAAATACAGACATTATCACTTTTCCCATGCAAGCCATATACATAGGAAAATACTAATTAGTAACACCCCTAATCCCAATTCTGTTCACTTCTGTAGAAGTTACTCAAATAGATCTCAATGTTCCCTTTGTAGGGGACTTCAATTGATTTGTTTAGTAACTTGACTAACTTCAAGACTTTAGTCATATATGCACGGTACTTAGTGGTCTAATTGGTTGGTTTATGAAGAAGTTTAAACCATTATAGTACATAGAGAGAGGATGATAGGTTACTGCATTTGAAATGGGTGGCACTACTCTTTAAAGCGTCATCAAGAGACTTAAATTAGTGAATTTTTTATTAAAAAAGTGTGAAGAAAAGGTCTATGTGGGAGAAGACCACTATATGCTACATTTGGAATGTATATTCACTTCAAACAACATTTTGAAGGTGGCTCATAAACATGAAAGTATTTGGTGTACCAGTAAAAAACAAGCAAAATCCAAACGAATCCCACTACAAACTCCATACTAGAGAAGATATTTAAATAGGATAATATTGCAACACTTACATCTGCTTCTGAATTTGTTTCAGCTGATTGCTCCAACTTTCTGGGGTAGTTCAAATCTTCATCCGAAAGAAAAAAATTTGCAATCTGTGAAGGAATTAAAGATCTGAATGGGTTGCAAGTACAAACTGAGCCAGAGAAGGTCTCATACCCACTTGAATGAATAGTGCATAGTGAGCATATTTTTATATGACGGATACATTAAAATATATATGTTAGAACTTCAATGATAAAGTATTGTGAATTTATAAGCAACAATGTGATGAAGAAAACTTGAGATTTAGAAGCTACATAAGGTGATAAGGGATACATAAAAGAGCCATAGAATGGCTGATGTGAATCTAAATAAGACATCTACCTCATCACGAATATATGTTCGCGCACGGAAAGTCAATCGTTCATGAACATCTGCTAAAATTCTGTCTAAAGTTGGGCGTAGACCAGCTAGTGACTCACCGCGCCTGCTAACTTGTTCTCCAAGAACTTCAACTTTAAGGATATCAACCAGCTCACAAAGGACATCAAAACTTTTTTCATGGATAAGTTTTGGTCGTAATGTATCATACAAATATGTACACCTGCAAGACATGGGACCCAACTTAGCAAGTGATTGTAAAATGAAGGGTAGATACCATTGACATAGACTAAGCAAAAGATGTAAACTTGCAATATTTATCATCAGAAATAAGGTAATGAGATTTGATGCATATGGTCTGAAACTTAAGGGGCATTAATAATCTAATACTACATTGTGTGATTGATTGTCCCAGTCATATTAGAGCTTACACGCTAGTGAAGAGGAAATTGCAATTTTCAACAGACTGCAAGCTGAAGCAATTCAAAACATGCACTTAATATAACTTATCAAAACACTAATGTTTCATGTTACTCCCACCATCTCGAAATAAGCTTCCAAAATTGACCAGACAAGATTACTAGAGAAGGAAAATGGAGTATTAAGAAAGGTGGACTTTTGTGGTTGATATTTATGCCAAGGAAGGGGATATTATACGAACAATACAACTTTTCTATTAAAAGGAAGTGGAACCTTTTATGAGGCCAAAAAAACGTGGTACCTTTTCCTGGGACAAGGGAGTATTAATAAATAAAAACCTTTTGTTTGGTAATATTCATGTCACGCATGCTATATGGTTATATCTAACATTATACCAATTTATCTAATTTAACAAATTTGAAATCTTGAAGAAGGTGGCACCCTAGGAGTCCTATGTAAGATCCTATATTAGTTAGTTTACTGACAGTTTTCCTCCTTTTTGGAATGGTTAGCTGTTAATTGGGTGTATGAAATCGTATGTGTACAGAGAAAGGATATTTCCCTAATTTCCAAAAAATTGCAAAAGTTTGCCATTAGGTAACGTAGTTTTCACATTTTGTTGGTCTAAATAAGAGATTACATTCCCCATCTCCCTTTTCCGTGGACTTCACATCAAAGGCAAAGTTGTAGACGAAGAAACTTCAAACAAAAGTAAGATAACTCACAGAGGATCTGTTAGAGGACCCAAACTTGAAATATCCTCTGAGGACGATGGGAAAAAGTGTTTGAACAGCTGATGCTCAAGCTGACAGACCTGCATTTTAAAGGTCCAATTACAGCGGAAGAGTAACCTCACTTTTACCCTCTATTGTCGCATTCCTAACATGTATGACTTCCAAAAAACAAAATGAATAATCACTTAAATCAACATTTAGAATTAATTTTACAGAAATAAGTACTTGCAAATATATAGTAGATAAAGCATGCGATTTTACCAGCATGTATATTTATTCTTTGTGTTAAGTGAAAATACCTGCATTAGATATGCACAACCAGATCTAGTCAGTGAGGGCAATGTCTCTTTCTTGGAAAATTCAGTGATTCGCTGCTGGACTATGTTTTTTATCTGAGGAATACATTACAAATGGATGCTCGTCAAATAATTAAAAAAAATGATTGTGCAACTGGCCATCATATGAGAAGGCAACGAATAGCTCACCAAGGAGAGTCGTTGATCACAATAAACTTTGTGGCACTCTTCAAGAATTTGAACATACTCTTTTCTAGGTGTTCTACTTTCAATCTCCTCTAACACCGATTTAAGCTGCAGAAGAGAAAGGCCTATTTTTTCTCACCATTTGAGTTAAATATCACTCCAATTTTAGCTTTCCTACTCATAATAACACAAAATACCTCATTTGCTGCTGCCTTGAACCGGACGTAAGTTACAGATGCCTCCACCCCTTCAGAAACAACTGCATTGCTACCACCACTGCTTCGAATTGAGGCTTGCACCTATTATAATTAACTACACAATCATTACAGGTCCATCCAAATTAAAGGACTACGAATGTGTATACACAACAGACCCAAATCGTATGTACCTGGGATGAGGTGCTTTTAAGAACTGAAAGAACATGTGCACGAATCATACCAAGAGCTCGAGACTTGAAAAATGAAGAATAAGAGGAATGTAATTTTAGATGCATACAAACACTTATGGTGTTAAAAGCTATGTTTTCTATGATATTCACTGAGAGAATGAATAATCTCACACCTACCTGAAGTTGTCGAAACTTTACTAAGTAAACATTGCATTCAGCATATTGTGGATTACTCTCAACATACCTGCAATCAAGCCAAGAAGAAAAACAAATCAAACCTATTTATCATTGAGGCATTGATATACTGAAGCTCAATCTCTCACCCGGATAAACCGTATGCAAGGAAAATCATTTACAATACAATCTTATAGAATTTGCGGGAACTTGTCATTTGTCAATGTCACCTAGATCCATACTGAAGACATTTTGGTTCAGGAAATTCGGTAACATGCTCTTCATCTGAAGATGGTCACCTTAATTTCTATCACACCCATTGGCACAGAGATATGAAGGAGAGACATGATTCCCGATATAACAAATCGAGTACAAGCACTGCTTTGGGGCCACTAAATCAAGCAATTAAAAATACATTTCACACTGAACACTCTTATTTTAAAGATTTAATTGACACTAAAAGCTTCATCAGGGCGCCCATAGGGGCGTTCATCAGGTGCATCCGCACAGGGCTCAATTTCCAAAAGGGCCCATTTTATAGATGATTCTTTTGTTATTTTACAACAAAGTTTACGTTTTGATTATTAAAAAATCAAAAAATATCTTGAAAAATGTTGAAAAGTAAACAGTGTACGTGATCATCGTGGTGATTTTTTTAAAGGCTAAAAATTGTGAAATACAAATTCTTTTCTACTAAAAAATGTGTAAACTTTGAAGCATGATGAATGAAGCAACGTAACTTATTCTAGTTATCATTTAATTAGAGAAGGAATTGAAGTCTCACTATACTTACTTCAAGTTCATGCATGTTATAGGTGTTCATCAATTATGACTTTCTTTAATAATTTTAATGATAATGTAATTTTATAAAGTTTTATTAATTTAGATACTAATTATATTATTTACTTTGTATTTAACAAATACTTGATAATGAAAGAATCTTCTTGTTTAATTTCTATATTAAAGCAATAAAGCCTAAGAGTTTATAAATTGCACAGGACCTTTAAGTATTATCAATAATGATCGGGCGGGCCTGGCCTTCATGTCACGACCATCAATATGTATGGAGTATTGACTCGGATTATTATGATGATGAATAAACAATGCAGGTATATCAGAATGAGCAATACATGATATCACATTCATATATTCATAAATGTCTCTACAATAGAGTTTTTTAACTTTTATAAGTTTAAAAAATAAAAAACTGCAGTAACTTACGATATGCACTCATCTAGTCTCCTGAGCAAAGGAAGAAAATTAGAGTTTGAGACATTCATGCTAGGAGAATAAAAACTGGTAGCAACCTGCACAAAGCACATTGAGGCATCGATGTAACTAAAATTAGGAATAACTTTGGCAGTTTAGCATAAGTTATTTAATTTTTGTATATGAATGTCACAGATTAGGACCATGTAATCTATAATACAAAATTATTATTATTATTATTATTATTATTATCATCATCATCATCATCATCATCATTATTATTATTATTATTATTATTACAGTACGGAAATATATTAGGTGCATATATGACACAAAACTGTGCATAAAAGAAAATATCAACATGTAAACCACGACACTTTGTCTTGTAAAGCAACATCAATGATAAAACATTGAAACAACAACAACCCAATTGAATCCCACGAGAGTAGGATCTGGGGAGGTGTATGTAGATCTTGCCCTACTTGAAAGTAGAGAGGTTGTTTCCAAAAGAAAACATTGAAACAACATTAATGAAAATAGAAATGAAGCCTTACATTCTCCAATTCATCAAAGTAGCTGAGCTTACTATGAAGAGATTCTGCAAACTCAATTAGTTTCTGCTTTTCCATGAGCTGCAAAAGAAACAAGAGATTGTATCATGTCCACTTATTATGGCATAACCACTAACTTCTACATATAACTGTTTTGTCCCACCCAAAATATATGCCAAACTTTTTGAATCCATGTTTTTGACAAGATATAGTACAATTACATAAAGAAAGTCATAAAATTTTCTCAGCATTTCTCATTCATGAAAATAAATTCAAGTACACAAAGAATTGGCTGAGTTTCTATAATTCCTTTAGTTCCAAGTTCCAACATAAACCACTTTGGCTCTCTACAAATTGAAATGGAAAACAAACTTCAGCATTACAAGGCCAAAAGAAGGATACCAGTCTGTCACATGCATCATGAAGAGTTTTTGTCTTTGTCGCCACTGCTTGATGCTGCACTTGTAGTGCATTAAAGAATTCAAGTGTTTCATCCACCTAAAAGAAATCTGTTTAGACAAGCAATGAACTAAGAAGGCAGGAAAGTCCGTGATAGATAAAAGAAAAGCCATATGATATCTTCCTTTTTTATCCCTATCTGCATCTCTTCCTTACCTGATGAAGTATTCCATCACATGTTTGTATCTGCCCAGTCAAACTATTCACATAATGCTGATACTTCTCTTCTGTCTAAATCACAGAACAAAAGCAGACTTAGTAGCAGTCAAGTGAAAACTGTAGTGTGAAAAATGGACAATAAGCGAAGGCTGACCTCTGATTTCATAGCTGCCTCAAGATCCATAAACCATTTGTAGAACTGTGCTTTTGTAAATTACACACACACAAAAAAAAAGGTATAATAAGATATAAGTGAGACTTGTGCAGCACTGGTGGTTAAGATGAGAAACTGAAAGTTTAATCTACGCTCACCTGGTTGGCATTGACCAAGACAGTTTCCATGGCCCTGCCGTCCTCTATTGCACTTTGCTTTTCCGAGATTGAGAACCCACTATGGTGTCCAATTGCATGATCCTGAGACTAGAGGTGAGCTAAGCAATTTTATGATCAACGAGTGTAAAGCAGCACTCAACTAAACAGGCTAAGTACGTTCATAATCTCACCAAATTGGCAGGAAAAGGCCGCTCTGCAACAGCATGAGAAAGGGACTGAATAGCAGCTTGCTGTTGCTCTGTCAATGGAGCATTCTATATGAAAAAGATGTTATCAATTTCCTTTAAAAATGCAGTGCTAATATCACAAACTCAAATCAGGCAGACCATTGTTTTTAGCTCATATACAACCAATATACAACAACAGCTCAGTTGAATCCCACAAGAGTAGGGTCTGGGAGGGTGTGTGGGAGGGTGTGTGTCTGGGAAATATAATAATGCCAATAATAATAATAATAATACTCTGTAATTATTAATATTAATATTATTATTATAAAATGCTAAACAATCTACAACATAGATTGCAAGTGGAAGATTTCCCAAGAGGGGTGCACCCACCATTGCCAGAACTAAACTTCTGGTAATGACATAGTGATGAACTTATGATCACGGATCTGAATTTTTTCAATATTAATATGAAGAGAAATACATTTCTACTCCACTATGTCAAACAAACAGGAGGATCATATCCTT
Source organism: Cuscuta campestris (assembly GCA_900332095.2). Lineage (NCBI taxonomy): Eukaryota > Viridiplantae > Streptophyta > Magnoliopsida > Solanales > Convolvulaceae > Cuscuta > Cuscuta campestris. The sequence continues at coordinate 869,922 of OOIL02004591.1, read as the reverse complement.
AAAAACAAAACAAAAAACATATTGCAAATTTGCAAGGAAATGAACGAAGTCAAATGATCAGATCTAATCGAATTTCAGTAATTATAAATGCATTAGGGCAATCAATAGTGGGAGAAAAATGAGATTTGATAGAATTGAAAACGACCTGTTCCCACGTTGAAGCAAAGTTGTAGCCTTTGGAAATGGCTTCCGACTTGGGCACTCCTGCAGTGCCGGCGGCTTTCGTTGCTGCCATTTTCCTTTTCCCCTCTACAACGGCAGATGAATTAATGTCGGATAAGACGCCGGAAACCGGCTGTCAAACGCTGGTGAAAGCCAAGCTCCGTTGTTTTGTGGCTGCCAGTGGATAGAAGTCACTAGTGTTTCATCAACGGATGATTTTGTTGATCGGCGTTCGCCGGTGGATTCAATTCTTTTCTGTGTCTACGCTACCACCATATCTGTCCCTGTATTTTTTTCGCTTCACAGTTTTTTGTTTTTTACACGTCTGACTTGATTTGTTTAAACGTAGATATATTTAAAATTTTGATCTAATACTCCCTCTGTCCCCCATAGATCTTTCCAATAGCCCTTTTTCTTTATCCACAATAAATCTTCTCATTTCATTTTTTAACAATTAAAATATCACAACTACCCCCACTTACTTTATTTATTACACCTCACCCACCTCATTTTATACACTCCACCCATTTTTCATTAAGGATATTATGGTAAACTTTCACATTTTTTCAACTCTCCTTAAAAACCACCAAAAGTCAAAATGAGAACATCTTAGGGGGACGGAAAGAGTATAATCTAATTTTAATAAAGACTAAATTATACTCCCAGAGCAAACTTTAAGAATTAAGACATGCCTTATTTGGGAACATTATTTTTTATTAGCGATAGCGCTTTGGATAAAATATTAATGGTGTAGATTAATTCTAAAAATGCAAACGCTAAAGGATATCGTCAGATAGCCTTTTTCAAAAAGCTTACGCTAATTTCTATTTTCAAAAAGCTAACACTAATCTCTAACGCTGATGCCAAACGAGACCATAATACTCCTCATTTTTAAGGGTGTGTTTGGATTGAGAAAGGTAAAAACAATTTTAGGGTAAAGGGGAAACCGAAATTCAACCTTGATGGAAATTTAACTGTTAAAATTAAATTATCTATCTTCATCTCCTCTTACCTATCTTAATTTTAGTCCCAAACTAGGTAACTTTTAAATCTTACCCTATCTCCACTTCTCTCAATCCAAACATACCTTAAAAGTATGCCCCTCTTATTTCAATATAAGAGCATCTTTAATGGGAGGTGTTTATAAAATTGTTTCATATGCAAAGTTGATGTCACGCACATGAAGAACACCATTACCCCCTTGCAAATTAAAAATGTACTCCGTAAAATATAAAGTTTAAGAAAGTAAATATAAAGTGAATATGTATGTGTGTATTCTCTGTTTTTAAATAGATTACACATTTTATTACTTTAACTTCTAGATTACACGTTTTTATTTGTGTATTTTCATTTATTTTTTGATAAAATAAAATATTCTTGTAACATTTTGTTTTATAGAATTTTGACGTAATTTTTTAAAATGTACTACCTCCGTCATAGAGTATTTGACCACTTTTATTTTTACACACCATCCAATACACCTCTTAAATCCATTTTATCTTGTAATTTGTATATTAAAATATTATAGAAATTATATATTAATAATCTATATGTTAAGACAAATCAAAAAGTCAAAACTGGACGAATACTCCGGAACGGAGGGAGTATTTTTGATTTTTATATCAATTTTTAAATAAAATAATTTCAAACTACTCTGTATTAGTTTTGCCTTGTAACTCCTTTCAAGTAATATATTGCGGGACATAAGGAAAGAATTGGATCTGTTTGGGAATAACGTTAGAGATTAGCATTAGCGTTTTGGATAAAATTTTAACAGTGCAGATTACTTTGAAAATGCTAACGCTAAACGCTGCCCGTAGATAGCATTTTCAAAATGCTTATCGCTAATGTTATTTCTCAAACAGGCTCATTAACAATAGTCATGTACTCCGTATTTTTTATCTAGAAACAAAAAGGTGACTTTTATTTTGCATCGAATAAGAAAAAATTATCAATAATTAAAAAACATATCTAAACCAAGAACTCAACTTTGTGTTGTAAACACATGCGCTTTGAACATTGTACTGCACATGAAATTTTAATTTGGCCCAAATTTGTGGAGTTTATTATTAGGACAAGGTTCCCATGACATTGGCAACCAATGTCATGTGAACCTTGTTATTATTATTATTATTATTGTTGTTGTTGTTGTTGTTGTTGTTGTTGTTGTTTAAGTTGTTGTTGTTGTTATTGTTATTATTAGTATTAGTATTACTATAATTATTACTATCACTATTACTATTACTATTACTTTTATTACGGAGGGAGTATTAATATTTAATTAACTATATATTAAAAAGACGCTGCTCCGTATTCTTTTGGTCTCAACATATTCAAAACGATTAAATTTTTTTTAGACAAAAAATGAAAGTACTTAATTTGACAAATCAAGTAGTGTATGTTTTTTTTTATTTCAAACAAAACTTTTTTTATTTTTAGAAACTTTTATAAAAATCTAGGTTTGAAAAATAACTTTTCGTTATTTCCACTCAAGCATTTTTCTTCTCTTTATGAAACAAAAGATAATAAAAAACAATAAAAAAAAGGAAAAGGAGGGTTAATTGTTGGCGGCTTGGCGCCTATTTCCAAAACCATAGGGACAAGTAAGTTATTCACATAATATTTGAAGAATATTTTGTCTAAAAGACATTGACGTAGCAATATCAGAACCAAGAGGACAATAACGCAAGTTTTGAACCATAAGCGCGAGGGTAACTGTGCAAATTTATTAAACCTCACAAGGTGTTGGCCTGGTGCAATAAGCTCATACTAATATTTATACTTTATTTGTCCATAGAAGATTATCACAGTTTGACTTTTTTTTATTACATTGTGGCATCATTTAATCACAAATTATGAAAAATATATATTTAGTTATAAGGTAAATTCCATAAAATTAGATTTATTTTAAAATATAGTTTTTAAATATCAAATTTTTATAATATTTAAATATTTTAAGATATGTTTAATTCGTAGTTAAAGATAATATAATTTGGTCGTAATTTGACCAAAAAATCAAACTGTAACAATGTTTTAAGAATGTAAAGAGTAATAATAATAATAATAATAATAATAGTAATAATAATAATAATAATAGTGAAAATAACAAAAACAAAAACAACAATAATAATGATACATAAACAACACATCAATTTTAAAGTTATTATTTGGAGAGTGAAAATTGATGGCAGGAAATAGGAATAATTAGAAAAATTGAAAAAAACTGAGAAAAATTAACAGAAAGTTATTATTATTATTATTATTATTATTATTATTATTATTACAAATATTATTATTTTAGTGAAATCGATTCTATTAAAATCTTGACATTATTTTATTTTTTTACAACACCGAATAATAAAATAAGAAGGTGTAATAAAATCAGATCCCATCATCGTAAGGGAAGGAAGTCGAATCCAACCATTCATCGCCGGTGATGAACTCCGACACCGTGAAATTCCACGCATCATCGTACTCCATCACATGATAACCCGCCCAATCCACCCGATTATCCGTACCCGAACCCGGACCGCTGTTTTGATACTCCCCATAGTACAATGTGTCCAACCCTTGGTCGTCGCCGCCGACGCCCGCCCACCGGGTCCACCCACGCGGGTCAATGAACCCGCCGATGTACGATTCCATCACCACCGTCACGGAATAGTTCCTCCACGGCCGGCCCAAGAAGCTCTTGACGGCGTTAGAGTTTCCGGCCAGGTCCACGGCGGCCAAAACAGAGCAGTTCTGTATGGAGATCCCCGTCGCCTCGTATGGGCTGTCCCGGGACTGGGCGGCGACGACGGTGAACTGCCCGGGCAAGGGCATTCTGGTGACGATGTTGCAGCCCTGGAAGGCGGCGGCGGCGTTGCCGAAGATGAAGTCGATTGTGCCGGAGATGTCGCACTCCCGGTAGAACTGGCGGAAGGAGTGGACGTAGAGGGAGTCTTGGAAACCCGTTATGGCGCACCGGTACACCGCCGCTAAGTCCGAGTTGACGCGGAGGGCCACCGCCTGGTGCTTCGCCGGCCCCGCCGTGTTCTCGAAGGTGATGTCACGGGCTAAGAACCCGTCGCCGGAAACAGCTGTTTGAGAACAAAATCCAGTGAAACACAGTTACTCCGTATTACTCGTATATGAGTTCCTAGTTCCTACCCATTTTCCATAAAGAGCCTAAAAGTTAAAATGACACTCATTTTGTTATATTTCGGAAAAAATCAAATGAAAATACTTTTAAAGAAAAAGATATGTTATGGGGCAAGTTATTTAGTCAAAGGAGTACATGTCGAGTACAGCCTTTTTATTAGTATCCTAAAATTCAACCGACAATACCAATTTATGCAAAATTAAGGATGTTCTATTATTTCAACTAGAACAGTACGGTACTGCCTATTTTCTAGTTTTCCTTATTCATATCATCTGGAATTAATTAGAATGAAATTACCAACGGTGGAGGATCGGAACGTCGTCCAGCCGTCGGCGACGCTTCTGTTACCGGTTATGACGGTGACGTCACGCCCGTCTCCGAGCAAAACAATGTTAGGCTTCCAGCTTGGGATCTCCACATTTTCTTGATAGATCCCCTGCCTCACGTAGATGAATATCCTGACAGCGCTGTTATTTGGCGCAAAGTTAACGGCGTCCGTCACGGTGGTAAAATTCCCCGTCCCGTCCGCCGCCACCGTTAGCGTCTCCCCCTGGCCATCGTAATCCCCGGCGTCGCCGTCACCATCGTCTTGCTGCTGCAGAAGGATGCGGCGGTCCCTCCGCGAAACCCACCCCGGGAAATCCGCCGACATGAGCCTTCTCCGCCCCCGCCGGTTCCCGCCGCCGTGTCGGGGGAGAGCGGACAGGGCATTGCTGACCTGCTGGTAGGTGTCCCGAATAGAACCCAACAGCGTCGCTTTCATGGGCCCCGCCGCCGTCTCCAGCGCCTCCGAGCAGGTGGCTCTGTTCGTCAGCGCCGCGCTGAGATACGCCTTCGCGTCGGCGACCTTGCCGGATTTCACGCCGGAGACGGACTTCTTCAACGCCGAAACCGTAACACCGTTCAGCTCTGTACAGTCCCGGACCGTCCCTCTCTGGGTCTCGACGATGTTGTGGCCGGAGGCGGCGGCGACGAAGAGGCGGGAGAGCTCGCCGGCGTCGGTCAACGCGGTCTGGAGGGACTGGAGGAGAAAAGTCAAAATGTTAGGATTTACTTGAATTGTGACGGAGAGTTTGACGGAGCTGAGACAAGCTTCGGGGTAGGGAGTGGAGTGGCAAAACGACGTCGCAGAAGTGATGGGGTAATTTTTGAGATCTACAGTTTCAGTGAGGACTAAGGAGAACTGAAGAAGAAGAAGAAGAAAGGTCCGGTGAACTATGGTGACGGCCATGGCCGCCGCCGCCGCCGGGGTAGATCTCAGCTAGGAAGAAATATGAAGTTTACAATGCTCCATTATTGTGTAATGCCGTATATACTACGGACTGAGGACTACTATATACTGGAGTGATACAATGGCCAATTATTAAAGCATTTTGGATGCATTAAGAATGTGAATCTTTCAACATTTTTCTGATATTTTTTTTGTAAACGTATCTGCTTGAGTTTTAGTTTTAAGTGGAATTTGATAATAAAAATTTGAATTTAACAATTGAAACTATGAAATTTAGAGCCAAAGTTTGACCTTTTATAAATGGTACGTAAAAAATACACTGTATGACAAAAAACAATTTAATGGGTAATTGTTGTGCCAGAGTATATTAAATATAAAAATGGTAATAAAAAGTCTTTTGCGGACAAACAATATAGAATATTTTGAAAAATTTAAGGCAGGCGAGGGAGAGTATTGATTTTATTAATGTATTTATATGAGTTTCATGAATGTAAAGGTCTCCATTGATATCAACATTAAAGATTGGTATCCTACAGTGGCTTTTAACGTTAGTATTTTCAAAACTAATCTAATGATAATCGAAAACGATGTTCCAAACAAAACCAAAGTCTATTGTGATTTGTGAAGCACCTAATCAGTAGTGATACGTATATACTTCAGAGTCCAAACCAAAATGGATCTCAATAATACGGAGTAACTACAGAAAGGGCTACCCACCTCACATTTTCACATGCATGGTTGTAACCGACATTTTAGAAAAAAGAGTAGTATTACTAATTTTAGGGTGTCTTAGATAATCACACAAGATATGAGTTTTGATCTCTCTTCAAAATTCTTTTTTGGTGTTTGGTGAATAAAAAAAAATATATCGAATTTGATATCTCTAGATATCTTAAATCTTTCAAATAGAGGATTTTTGATATCTCCCAAATTTGGGATATATCAATATGATGTTTTTGATATCTCTCTTAATCATTGATCATTCTGCGTCACCGGCTGCCATTGTCACCACCAACCACCTCCGTTACTGGTCATTCCCGTTTACAAACAACAACAACCCAGTTAAATCCCACAAGAGTAATGTCTGGGGAGGGTGTGTGTACGCAGACCTTACCCATACTCGAAAGTAGAGAGGCTGTTTCCAAAGAGACCCCCGGCACGTTGAAAGTTGCATTGCTTGACTAACTACTACTTCATAAATTAAAGAAGCACAGACAGTTTAGAGATCCATTTTGATTTATTCCATCACACCCCAAAGCCAAAAAATGGTGAAATTTTGGCTCCATCGGAGATGATAGAAATAACTGGTCATCCCCGTTTATCACTAATTAAATCATGATTTTAAATATCTCCAAACAAATTCATTTCAGATTTCAAACCTCATATCATTTCTCTCAGATTTCATAACTCATATCATATCATTTCTCCAAAACTCATCAAACGGGCTCTCAATAACAGTACTTGCACACCACTCGGGTGTATCAAATTGTATTCAAAAAACGTATGATGAGCCTCACATATACTCCCTCCGTCCCCAATTTGATTACAAATTGCGGGTTACAGAGTAAAATTTCCTACTTTTTGAAATCATTTTATTTACAAATTAGTATATCAATAAGATATAAAAATTACATATTAAAAAACTACGTCAAAAGTTCTACAAAACAAGAGGTGACAAAAATAATTTATTTTATCAAATACTTAACCAAATCGCGTAAACAAACAAAAGTTATCGAGAGGAGAGATAAAAAAATTGTAATCTATTTAGGTATGGAGGGAGTATCAAATTGTATTCAAAGTATTAAAGGATTGTACTAGTAGTACTTTAGGCCATTTGTACCCATCCACCGCACCCATCCGCCACTCAAAGCTCGAGCGGGCACCATGCCGCACTTCCATTGTAGGAGGAGAGCCGCAAATTCCGACGCGACACGGGCCCCACTTATTTCGCAAAGCCGGTCTTCATTTCCAGCGAAAAAACGCGGAGGGCGGCTATTAGGAGGTCCGCCGCGCTGGTTGACCCCCCGTCATTTCTAACTCAATAAATTTAACACGTCTTCTTTTTTTCCGATCCATTTTCTTCTTCGACTTATTTTATTTCAGTTTTATTTTTTTAATATCAATAATTAATACTTTATTAATCTTAATCTTTTTATTTATTTTTGTTAATTTTGAATTTATTACTTTTATTTTATTTATTATTATTGTCCTATTTTTATTAATAAATAAATATTTGAATTAAATTATATAAGTTTTGAATTAAAAATGACAAATATTATAAAAGAAACATAGAGACGAGTTTTCAAGACGATATAATTGCAAGATTTTAGAGAAGACGAAAAATTAGTAGAATGCTGATGTGATAAGAGTTGAGGTTGGGCGGTCAATGGGATCATTGTAAATGCTCTTAATGACTTATATTTACACAAAAATTGGCACGAACATGGCTGACACGCCCCAAGAATGACATGTCAATGCTCTCTCCTATCTACCACGGGGTGGGGGGCGTGTTTGGGTCGGAACAGAGTGGGAGTTTACCGAGAAGATAGAAGGGTAAGAATCATCAATTTTATAAATGTGATACTAGAGCACCCCTAGATCATCCTATGACATTAATTTCCAAAGTTATAGAACTAAGAAGTAATTAATTTATAATTTCAAATTTTTAATTTATTTTAAGTTTCTTTCAAAACACCATTCTTACTATATATCTGCATAACTCAACATACACCAAATTACAAGTGTCATAATGGTACACAAATTACACAATAATCAATAATCCTTTGCATCAATCTAAATAAACAATTCCTTAATACGGAGTACATAGCCAATTGTCACACTATCAAACATAAACACATTATCAATTGTGGAAGAACCCATACACGAATAAAATGGATCGGGTCAAAAAAACCAAGAGCATTGGGCTAACCCGACAACCCGGCCGTGTATTTCACGCCCGTTGACGGCAACCACGAGTCACCCAAGAGGAACTCGGCCACCGTGAAGTTATGTACTTGGGCCGAGTTGTTCATCAGATGGTAACCGGGCCACTTGACCCGCGTACCCAAGCCCGACCCGGGCCCGTAGTTGGCGAACTCCGCGTAAAACAGGGAGTCCAGTGCGAAAGTTCCGTTCCATTCAAGCCATCCTTCGGGTCGGATCGCGGCGGCCATGTACGACTGCATGACCACCGTGCGCGAATAGAGCTTCCACGGGCGGCCGAGGTAGTTGGCGGTGGCGTTAGCGGCGGCGATCACATCCGGCTCGGCCGTGATGTTGCAGAATTGGAGGGAGAATCCGGTGGGCTCGGCCGGATCCTTGCGGCCGTGGGCGGTGATCGTGTTCTTCTGACTCGGAAGGCCCTTCCGGACGGAGATCTCGCAGCTCTGGAAGACGGCGGTGCTGTCGCCGAAGATGAAATCGACGGTGCCGGTGATCTTGCACTCGCGGTAGAACTGGCGCATGGAGTGCGCGTAGAGCGTGTCTTGGTAACCCCTGATCCCGCACCGGTACAGCACCGACAGATCGGAATCGGATCGGAACGCCACCGCCTGGTGCTTTTCCGGCCCCGCCGTGTTCTCAAATGTCAGGTCCCGTGCTATAAATCCACGGCCTTTCACAGCTGCAACAATCCAACACCGTCCTTTTGTTACTTAAAACGGCGTTTTAACTTTTATTTGGTGCAAACATTAGCTAAACAAGTTTCTCTATATGTGAAAGAATAAATTAATAAGAACAGTGATTATTAGTTGGAGAGGAAATAAATTAAGAGTAAAATTGAAATAAAAAAATATTTAAAAAATCTATATTTTTTAACTCTAAAATAAGAGTAATCCCTCTAACCTGAAATGGTCACAATACCGTAATACTACGTATGATGTAAACTCCTATTCTAAATATAAAAATACATTTTCTCTAGTCTAAAATGATCTCTTCAATTATTATTCATATGCTCAAATTTTAATTATTTTCTTTATCAATTCTTTCTATTTATGTGATAAAAAATATATATTCATATTACTTCTTGTTTTGTAAAACTTTTGATATAGTTTTAAAATATATAATTTTTTTATATTACATCTATAATTAAATAAACAACAACAACCCAGGTGAATTCCACAACAGTAGGGTATAATCAAATAAATTAAATTAAAAAATGTTTAAGTCAAGCCTTGTAAATCAAACTGGAAAAATCATTTTAATACGGAGAGAGTAGAATTTTTGTATTAAAGATAAATCTTACTCCGATCCGTATATTTTACTTTTACTTATGTTGATTTCTTTTATTACTTAATGTGAGTTAGTTATGAACTTATGAAATCCTTTTCCTCCATGTGTATGCATCTACGTTGATTTAATTTTAATCCTTAATTGCTCTTAATGTTTAAATTGCATATACATGCAATGAAATAAAATTATAAATTTTTTTAACAAGAGAAATCTAACGAAGTAATCTTCATACTTCTATAATTTATAACGTTTAGTTAATTAAAATCTAAATTTTATCAAATTTAACTTGAATCAATAGATGAGTATGTCATTATCATTTAGTTGGATCATAATTCATAACCTAAGATTCATTTCGAGCTGATCTAATAAGCTAATCAAAGTGGCTCTAATAAGAGAAACTTAAATTTCCTCAACAAGCAAAGCCAAACAATGTCCGCAAACATCGCTTTCCTCAGCGTTAGTGTCGGACACGCGCATATTCAAAAAAAGACTTTTTTCTTACCGAAAGTAGCAGATCTGTATGTGGTCCAGCCGTCAATGAAGCTCCGGTTGCCGGAAAAAATGGTGGCATCCATCCCGTCTCCGATCAGCATCAAGTTCCACTTCTTCTTACCGATCTCCACGTACTCTCTGTACACCCCCTTCTTCACGTATATCACATACCGGCGGAAGCTCGTGTCCGGGGCGGCGGCGACAGCGTCGCTAACGGAAGTGAAATTCCCTGTTCCGTCGAGCGCCACCACGGCGTCCGGCTTCATTCCGGCCGCCTGGAGAAGTCTCCGGTCACTGGGTCTCACCCAATACGGGAGTTTTTCTCTCAAATTCCTGTTGATCCGCTTGGGCGGTCTTCCCGGAGTCGGGCGAACCATGGTCAGAGCATCCCGGACGGAGGAACCGATCTGGGTCAAACTGCCGGCGACCAAATTCTTGACGATACCGTTAGTTCCGGCGAAGCCTTCCAAGCACGTGTCTTGATTGGTCATTGCGCCGCTCAGCCACGTCCTCAAATCGGCGCTCAAATTCCCAGTCGTCCCGTTATCCTTTTTGCCGTAATTGGGATTCTGAGAGGCGGAGAGAGTGAGGGAGAGCTCGTCGGCGGAGAGCTCGAGAAGATCAAGGCAGTCGGAGACGGCGTGGGAGAGCCTCAAATCGCCGCCGCCGAAGAAACCGCCGAACCTGGACACGACGGAGGTGACCTGCCGGACGATATCTATGGTGGTCTTCAACGACCCCATGAAGTCGGAGGCAGAGCCCTTCAGTAGGTCGACCGGAATAAGGTCGAATCCATCGTAGTCCTCGTCGGCGGCAGAGCAGCCCGACATGGAATAGAAACACAGGACAGCCAAACAGAGCGCCGCCGCCGCCGTAGCAGCAGAGGCCCAAGGAGAAGCCATTTCAATTTAAAACCTCAATTAGTAACTGGAAAGCAGATCAGAGAGGATTGAATTGAAGAAGCTGAATTAAGGGAGTTAAAAATGAACAATGGGGAAATTAAAGAATGGGTTTTTTTGGGTTTTTCAAGAAGCATACAATGGTGAACAGAGAGGTGTCGTCCTAAACAGGGGGATTGAAGAAGATTAAAGAATGAAAGAGCAGGGAATTAAGGAAGTTAAAGAGGGCCGGTGAAGAAGAAGGGTGCAGGCAACTACTCCTCCTCTGCGGAATTGAAGGTGGCTAAACATGCACTATTTATAACATAATAGTCCCCCCTCTCCCCGTGGGGCATAGTTGGGCGGTAAAGACTCCGGTGTAGTGTCTGACAGCTGGCTGGCAGTGTGGGAAGTGGAGGTTCGATCCCTAGCAATGTAGATGTTAGTAGGGCTCAGACTTGAATATCTGTTGTTTGCCGCCACGCCGAGTCGCCCTGAGGTCCGGGGCAGAGTCGCCCCGGGACGGACCGTATGCTCTGTTGCTGTATTACGTCCTAACTACTACCTCCGTCCCGTGAAACATGGGACATTTGCTTTTTAGGAGGGATTTAAGGGAGTGTATCTTGGTATTGAATTTCCAAAAATGTCCTTTGATGTGATGGGTAAAAGTATGATTTGATGGATAGATTATTAGTAAAAAGGTATGATGTGATAGTTAGGATATGAAAAAAGTAAGGGGTAAAAGTGACTTTTTAATAGAAATGAGAAGTGTTTTGTGGAACGGATAAAAAAAGAAAGGGGAAAGGTTTCACGGGACGGAGGGAGTATTATATTGGACCAAGTCCCTCTTGTGTGCCTATTTTTTATTTTTTATAGAAGTAGGGCACAAACCTTTGTAATCTAGAACTGCCATCGTAATACAATCCGATCTCCGTTCTTGCATGTGGACGTAGCCAACACAACGTCGACGAATCGCGTTAAATCTGTGCGTTTTTGTTCATTTTTATTACTAAATTACTATATTCCGTTTTAACAGTAGAATGTCAAATTTGCACTAAATAGTACTCCGTACTAAATTACCATATTCCGTTTTTGTGCGTTTTTGTTCATTTTTATTACTAAATTACTATATTCCGTTTTTGTTCATTTAGTACATAAATTCTTTTCATTTCAAAAATAGTACTTGAGAGGTCACTAATCCCTTTTTCATAAGAGAATAGTCCCTCTGTCTCATATTATCCGTTCAATTTATTTTTTCTGAATCAAGTTTTAATTTGTAATCATTTTTTAAATTAAGTTTATGATATTTATTTTAACAAAAGATATCTTATGAATAAATTTTTTGATAATTTATACTCCGTAATACTTTATATACAGATGTAATATTTATTTAATGTTCCAATGTCACTGTTTATCCCCGTTTATGAAAAAGTTAAAGTCGATAAATACAGAGTATTTAAGAACGAAGATGGTACTACTTTAATTTCAGTGATGATATCAAATTTGATAGCTTGATATATATGCCACTCAACATTAACAAGAATCACCTAAAAACAGTAGGTCATTATCTATATAAAATAGTGGTGGCTTAAACTTTAATATTGTGTGATGACATGCCGGATACGCTGTCCAACATTTTCGGGCCAGAAAGACTTTCGACACAAAGAATACCGCAGACTACCAATCCGCAAAGGTCACACCATTTGATCTGTCAAATCATCTTGTACCACCGCCGTTAATACCAAACAGGACACGTTGCCCGACCACCACTTGGCAGAAAGACTTTCGATACAAGGAACCACCTCCAGACCTTCGGTCATGTAGTCACACCAGGCACACCGAGAACTCTGTACAACGCAGTTCGCCACTCCTACCCGCACGTATTAGAATGATATTGTCTGTTTTAGCGAAGTCCTCACGGATTTATTTTTGGTCACCTCTCAAAAGGCCTCATATTAATGGAGTTGAGTAATCATATATATTTTGGTTGCCTTTCTCCTCGTCTTTTGGTGTGGGAGGAGTTTGCTACCCAACACGTATAATTAGTTATACGAGCAATTTATATGATAGGATGATTTAATTTGTTAGGACTAGTAATGACTCATTTTGATCGATCTTGTAATAAGATTGTCAAGAAACCGATTCAACCAAAAGCTCAAGCTTGTGGTTGTGGCACAGGAATGATTGTTATATATACTCTAACACGCCCCTCATGTGCAGACGTGACTCTTTTGAGCCTTGCACGTAAAACCTTAAGTTTTTAAAATTGGGTGACGGTGAGTTTCGAATTCGTGACCTCTTTGTCATCAAGGCTCTGATATCATGTCAAGGAACCGATTCAACCAAAAGCTCAAGCTTGTGGTTGTGGCCCAGAAATGATTGTTATATACTCTAACAAAGCTCTTAAATTGTCAGAATTGGTTAGAGTGGGAGTAATAAGTGGGCTAGTTGACATCTAACCACATCACCAAGTTCACAACTCACTTCTTCTCCATGAATGAATATATATATTTATTCATAGAGAAGAAGAAGAAGTGGTAGCTAGCTTATTAGGAATGCTTATCTGCATGCATTTATTGGAGAAATAATACTTAGAATTGTATATATATTGCTTTTGACAATTCGCACATCTTTCCTTTTCCATGTGCCATTATTATTTGATTCAACAGTTCTCTTCTTCCAATTCTCCAGTGTTCCTTTTTTCTTTTTCTTTTTCCTTTTTTTTGTACGTTTATGGTTTCTTTTTTTTTCTTTCTTTCTTTCTTTTTCTAATTCAGAAAACACGTTTACCCGCCAGCAAAGCATTCTAAGAAAACATTATCTAGATCTCATCTTAATTAATTGTTAAAAATTGTGGTGGACCATAAATTACAAGTAGAGTATCTAGTAAAATTAAATATTTTCATATAAATTCGAGATTCACTTTCTAATTTGCAAGTTTAAATTGTTAGCTATAATTTCACCCTTATATATATATATATATATATATATATATGTATATATATATATATGTGTATATATATGTATATGTATATATATATCTGTGTATATATATATATATATGTATATATATATATATATATATATATATATCTATATATATCTATATATATATATATATATATATATATATATATATATAGATTTTGGTTCTGGTGAGAATGCGATCTTAGGAGAGAAATGAGAATGAATCTGGTGCTTTAGATTGTGCGATCTAAGGGTCAGGATTGCATCAAAATTAGATGCAACAAAATGATTTAAAAATGCATCACGTCGAAATGCATCATAATCCTTTCGAAATGCACTATCTCAAAATCTGAGCGCAAGATGCAATCTGAGCCGCACGATGCATCAGATCCAACGGCTAGATTTCATTCTCGTTTTTCTCTACAAGGTGCATTCTCACAGGAACTGGCCCATACATATATATATATATATATATATATATATATATATATATATATA
>OOIL02004591.1:840307-855094 GCA_900332095.2 Cuscuta campestris | reverse complement strand
TATATATATATATATATATATATATATATATATATATATATATATATATATATATATATATATATATATATATATATATATATATATATAGGGGGCCGGTTCCTGTGAGAATGCACCTTGTGGAGAGAAATGAGAATGAAATCTAGCCGTTGGATCTGATGCATCGTGCGGCTCAGATTGCATCCTGCGCTCAAATTTTGAGATAGTGCATTTTCAAAGGATTATGATGCATTTCAACGTGATGCATTTTCAAACCATTGTGTTGCACATAATTTTGATGCAATCCTGACCCTTAGATCCCACAATCTAAAGCACCAGATTTATTCTTATTTCTCTCCTAAGATCGCATTCTCACCAGAACCAAAATCTATATATATATATATATATATATATATATATATATATATATATATATCGATGTGAAAAAACATAAATATTACTCCCTCCGTCCTAAGACTTTCTTCCCAGAGCACTATTCCAACTTCACGAGAATTTATATTTATTTGTGTTTTTTCATGGCCTATATGATAAAATAAAATATTCTTGTCACCACTTGTTTTGTTGAACTTTTAATGTAGTTTTTAAATATGTATGTTTTATTTTTTATTTCTATACCAATATTTAAATAAAATAGATTGAAAAAACTTGGGATTTTTCTTCGTTTTGCACAACTGGAAGAAAGATATAGGAGGGAGGGAGTAATGTGTATACAATTGTATATAGTGTGACTCGACCCGTATATATATAATACGGTACGTACCTCACCTCAGAAGAACTCACAGTGATTGAGTTGGGAGAACATGTAACTTATAAAGAGTAAATATTGGCACCTCATCATAATTCTGGATTAGAATATTGAGTTCGGAGAACATGGTGCAAAGAGTTTTCAAACTCTTTCAGACTTTGGGACATCAATATTTTATTATTTCAAAATCTTCTCCAGACTTTCAAAAAAACTACTCCAATCTTTTGACTCTTTTAGAGTTTGTCACATCAGTATTATACACTATCTTTTCTATCAAATTTATTTATAAATATAATCAATCATAAAAAATGTAAAAACATAAAGTTATAGAGAAATTTATATAATTGTTCGATCAAGTAAACACACATAAGACGTAAATTGCATAAATTTAATAAAATTTAAAATACAACAAATTAAATTTAAGGAGGACATATGTAAACATAATTGAAATGTAAAATGGAATGACATTTACTCTTTGTGTTCTATGTTTTATGAGAAATTTACCTAAATAGGACTAAAACATAATGATTTTTCCAATATAGAACCATATGTTTTTATTTCTCAATGTAGAACCTTTGGTCATTATCAAGTAGTCATTATTCAACTAAATGTCCATCATTACAGGACATTATTCCTCCCACTAGGTCATTATTAAGTCCTATTTAGAGAATAAAAAAGTTTAAGTTCTACATTAAGAAAGTCATTATGTTTTAGTCCTATTTAGTGCAAATTTCACATGTTTTATTCCGAAAAAATTAAAACCGTATACAATTACGTAAAAGAATGTGTTTTGTTCGTAAAAAGTAAAATATAAAATTGCATAAAATAAAATTACAAAAAAGTATAACAATATAAAATTTTATAAGTTTTTAGACATCTTTGACGATTGAGTTTTTTTTAGAGTTAGGGAGTGTTAATTTTTTTATTCCAAACATATTGTAACTATTTTTTCGAAGAATAATTATTATTGATTACACGTGTCTGCTTTTTATTGGTTAATGGAGTTTATAGTCTTAAGTGTGAGTGGAAATCCAAAAACTCAATTTAAGACTTTCCACGTACATTTTCTGTCTACTGCAATGGTAAAGTCTGGAGAAAACAGTCTTCAGACTCTGTTTAGACTCCCATTGAGGATGCATTAAATTATAAGGAGTAAATATTGGCACGTCATCATGATTCTCCATTAGAATCCCATCATTGCATTAAGTATATATTTTTGAGGTGTGTATGTGTTAAGTTAGAGGTACACCGAATTTGTAATTTAACATGCACACCAAGTGTATCACAAGCATATACAAATAATAATTATTTATAAATTGGATACATATTTGGTGTTTTTCTTACTTTTTTTCTATAATTTTAGTTGTTCCTAGCTAAGGAACGACCTCATGGCTCCAGCTCATACTAATAGATTATACTTCTAGGCATGCAGTATATAAATAAATACTACCTCCATTCCAAAGTATTTTTCATATTTGACTTCTTACAGTTAAAATAAAAAAACTTTGATCATTAATTAAATACATTTTATACTTGTATCAATTAATAAGATATTAATACAAAACTAATTTTATGAGACATATCTTGTAAAATATTTTTAAAAAATTCTTTATCTAATTCATATACAATGTAATTTTTATTTAATTATAGATTAAAAATTGATCTGGATTAACTGCAAAAAAAATCAAATCAGAACATAAAGTAGTTAATCAATTATTTAATCTCAAACTAGTGGAGGGGTGCATGAGCATGACAAGCTGGCCGGGCTGCATGCATGCATTTTCTTATTTGTCTATGCCAAAATTAGGGCTTCATTTTTTGCATTTGAAAAGATTTTGTCGCCATTAATTAAGGTATTTTTCTGTACTACTTTAAAATACTCCGTATATAAATAATTTTTTTAATTGTCGTGCTCGGTCAATTATAAATACTACCTCCATCTCGGAAGTATGTGTCCATTTTGGACTTTTTTTGGTCAAAACTGGTAAATTTTGACGCCAAATTAAATAAAATGGTATTAGATATTGATACAAAAATAGTTCTATTAGATATATTATACAAAATATTTTCAAAATATCATTTTATGTATTTAATATATAATTTATTTTTATTCAATTATAGGTCAAAGATTAAAAATGTCAAACTGAAAAAAGTCAAAACGGAACAAATAAGACGGAAGTATTACTATTATTGCGGGGAAATAAACTTACAGTACGTAATTCTATTCCCATGAAGTGGATTTTACTCCAGTTCAATTCATCAATTCCTATATGCCCCTATTTTAATTTTTTGTTTATTTTTAATGTGGTAAAATTTTTACATCTTTGTTCATCAATTTACCCTGCTTAAACTAATTGATACGAGCATGTAATTAACACAATATTTCCTAGCTCCCTCCCATAAAGATGTTCCTATTGATTTTTAGGACACTTAATAAAATGATACTTTTGTATTGACTTTCTAAAAATACCTTTGATGTGGTGAGTAAAATTAGAATGTGATGAAAATTATCAGTAAAAAAGTATAATGTGATAGGTATGATAAAAAATAGTAGGGGTAAAAGTGATTTTATAATTGAAAGACAAATGATTTTGTGGGACAAGCTAAGAAAAAAAGAAATGAGGAGTTTTTGGGACGCTGGGAGTACAATATTAACATTCATTGTTTTTAGAACTATGTGTATTACTTCCTCCGTCTCGTAAAATATTCCCGTTTTAACTTTTGAGAGAGGAAACTATTAAAGTTTGATCAAGGTGAAACAATGGCATTTGAAATAAGTAGAATTTGAGAAATGTCAAAATGAGTAGGACGTAGAAGGTATTTAATATACGTTACGTTCGGTTAGATTTAAGAAAAAACAAGGACAATTCACAATTGTGTCCTTTTATTCCAAATCGAAATGTTTTACTCCCTCCGTCCCAAAAAGATTGGTACATATTTTGACTTTTTGGGAAATTAATGGAGGGATATTTTGGTGTTGACTTTCCAAAAATACCTTTGAAGTGATGGGTAAAAGTAGGATGCGATGGGTAGATTATTAGGAAAAAGGTATGATGCGATAGGTAGGGTATGAAAAAGTAAGGGGTAAAAGTGGTTTTTAATAGAAATCTAACGGACTTTATGGGACGCAGTTTTTTAGAAAGGTGTCGGACTTTTTGGGACGGAGGGAATATAAAATAAGTAAGATGTAAAAACTAAAAAAAATTACGAGACAGAAGAATTTTTTTTAATACGTTACTAATTTTCAAATAGATACAGTTAATAATAATAATTATAGTCAAATAACGTTGCAATCGAAATTTGTGTTAGTGGGGAGAGATTGCATGGATATGAGATGTATAGATGAGGTTCTCCTGGTCAGATTCGGCATGCAAGGCTATCAACTTTTTTTGTTGCGTATGTTTCTTTATTGCTTTTCATTTTTTACATTAAAGAAGAATTTAATTATTTTATCATCAATAAATTAAAGAAGAATTTTATACCCACTAGCTAGCTAATTAATTAGCCAGGTCATAACTCATTATAATTACTTTTATGGGTTTGATTGTGTATAGTAGCTAGGAAGTTTAAAAATGAAACCCTTTTCTCATCTTCTTTAAGGCTAAGAGAATACTCTCTTTATTTGAAATGTTCGTTTTTCTTTTAATACGACCATTAAGACTATATTTTTTATGTGAAATTTGTAGTGAATAAGACTAAAACATAAGTCATTTCCTAATTTAGGACTTAAACTTTTTTATTCCTTAAATAAGACTTAATAATGACTAGTGAGAAGAATAATGTCCAAGTGATGCTGGACATGCATTTAGTTGAATAATGACTAATAGATAATGACCAATGGTTCTACATTGAGAAATAAAAACATATGATCCTATTTGAGAAAGTCATTATGTTTTAGTCCTATTTAGGTAAATTACTCTATTTTTATACACTAAAAATTAATGAAAGAGTCAAGAACACTATGTCTAGGTTTAAGTTTTAAACCTAGTATATGTTTGACACCATCAATGCTGGCATGGGTTTTAGCAAATTTTTATGTTGTTTTAAAGTATACATTTATTTTATAGATCTTAAAACATAAACATAATGAAAGATTTAGATTTTTTGTGAAAGGGAAGAAACTAATCTATTTGTGAACTCATAAAAAATATGTTCAACATTCCACATATGAACCTTATGACACATAAGCACAACTCTATTGTCTTATACGGAGTATATAACAATCACTAGAAACAATTATTGTCTCTTTTGGTAGTAGATATATATGAGTGACATATATAGAATTTAATATGCATTTTATCTAAGGTAAAATGTTACTTTAGCGCCCTCAAGAGTGGCATGGTGTATGATATCATCAATGTCTCATAAGCACTTATGTGTAGAGCCCTCTCATTTTATGGGTCATATGTCAAATGAAAAAAAAATGAACCCCTTTTTTAGAATAAATTTTTCTTGCAAACAAATATTTTTGGGATAATATATAGTATGCAAAAATAGGTAAAATATTGAGATAAATTAATTAGAACATAGTACTTGATTGATTAAAATGTTGTGCTTATCATTTTTTAGTATATACCACCTCCGTCCCACTATCTTTGTCCACATTTGACTTTTAAAACTGTTCATCTAAGCACTTTGACTCATCAAATTCTCTCAATGTGTAAGCCTAAAAACAGTCATGTGTGATCTTGTTTGATTCGTCTTAACATATAAATTATTACTCCCTCCGTCCGGAAATAATCTTCCCACTCTACGTTTTTTTCCGTCCGGAAATAATCTTCTCACTCTACGTTTTTATCAACACTCTTCCAAAAATACCCCTCATTTTACTCGCCAACCTCTCACTTACTCTCTCTCTCAACCACTCCTTTTTTCTTCTTATCTAATCTAGTACTCCGTACTTCTCCCATTTCTCCCAATCTTCATCCTTCCTCTTCATCGTAAGTCTTCTTCATCCTCTCTCTCTCTCTCACATTTCTCGTCCTTCTTCTCCCGATTGGATCTACTCTTTGACTTTCTTCTTCTTTTTCATCATCTTCTTCTTTCTCTTGATTCTTTGTCTCTCAGATCTGTGAGATCTCCGGTGGCTAATCTCTTCATGTATCTTCTTCTTATTTTTTCTCCTCCTCTGTCCCCACCCTTATTCTTTCTCCTCCCTTTTCTTTTATTCTCAGACATGGCGACGGTAAAGTTGAGATATTTCTTCTCCTTTCTTGTTTCACTTTTTTTAGATCTAAGATTTTGGGACAGGGGTGACGGAGATGACGGCGAATGAGGGGCTGACGGTGNTGCTGGACTATGGCGTGGGACATGAAGGCAAGGGACATTTTGGACAAATTACACATATAGTCAACTTCCACTAAAAATAAGGAAAAGTCAAACTGGGAAGTTTAATTCCGGACGGAGGGAGTAATATATAATTTCTATAATTTTTTAATATACAAATTACAAGATAAAATGGATTAAAGAAGTGCATTGAATGGTGTGCCAAAAGATAAGTGGACAAAGACAGTGGGACGTAGAGAGTATATGAAGTACTGGTATATACTAAAAAATGTTATTCTTATAATAATATAAAATATTAAATTTTTAATTATAGTATTTGACCAGGTTGTTGACTCCCGGGTCGACTGATTAACACTTGACCTAGTAGTTTGTCTAGGTCGTTGTTTAGTCCGATTTTCAAGACATTAGTTTGGGGAGGTAAGTAGATATAAATCCTCACTATGATTTTGTCATTTACTATTTTTGTTATGACACTAGTATATTAATTACTCCCTCTTTCCCAAAACATTAGTCTGTCCTTTTTCTATTAAAAAACCACTTTTACTTCTTACCTTTTCATATCCTACCTATCACATCATACCTTTTTCCTAATAATCTACCCATCACATCCTACTTTTACCCATCACATCAAGAGTATTTTTGGAAAGTCAACACAAAATTATCCCTCCTTATTTTACCACTTTAGTCAAAATGTCCCAATCTTTTTGGGACAGAGGAAGTACTATTTAAATATAATTATTCCACACATTTTAATTCGTTAAGCAATTAGATATAAAGATTTTTGGACCCTTTTTTTTTCGTTTCAACTCATGCAATCAAAGTCTTAGGACCGGTCCTATTTTGTCCAAGTTAAGTCATATCAACTCCTAGGTAGGGCGGGTAAAAAAGATCATAGGAAACCCCCCCACCCCACATATAGACATTACCTCTCCAACATTATCATTGTTAAAGTTTCATGGTCTCTACTACCGACACACCCAATTCTTTTATTGCCTAAATCCACGGAGCCCGGAGGGTATGCAAAGTAGCCAATGACATAGGGTTCTTAAAATTTTAGGGGACTACATATTTTTAAATTCATCATTAATTTTGAAACATAAGTATTCTAAAATAATAAAATAGGGTTCAAAATATAAGTTTCAGACAGGACCAATTTCATTTTTTTTTATTTTCGAGGCCGGACCTGCCTAAATCTAATTAAACTCAATATGGGTGGTGTGGGACCAAAAGATTACAAACAAAAAAAAAACTTAGGTAATCCACATTCCATAAAACAATAAATAAAGGTTGGAAAGAAAGCGCGTTTGAATTGTGTGCTTTCGTTTTCGGGTGAATTTGGTGGAGAATAGGTACCTATTGGTTGTTTCCGGCATGACTTTGCACCACTCCATTTCATTATTATTAATTACCAAATGGTCCACAATGTTACCTTATTGTACTTGAATGAATAAATTGTGAGATTCTCGTCCTATGTTCTGAAACGATAGCAGATTTTATTAATTTTCTAATATGTTTTCGTACGTTGTAAGTTGAATAAGGTGGTGAATATTTTATATATTTACCTAAGAATGTTAGTTTTTTTGGGAGTCTATCTCCCATTCTCCCCTAACCCTCTCATAAATGAGGTTTGGAGCTATTTTGGGACTATTGAGGGCATGTTTTTTTCCGGTTAGAATTCTGAAGTTCGATATTGAAAAAAATTGGAAAATGTTTGAAAATATAAAATGTTAAGATAATCATTCAACTAAATGATCATTCAAAGAAATATGTAGCTGAAAATAAATTTTGGATAAAAAGAATTCATTATTGGAGGTGCTATGTTATAAAGTTGGATATATGGTATTATTGTGTATTCATTATAATCTTTTTAAGTCGTTATGGGAAGAAACATGAAGAAGTTGTAAAAGACTAGGATATGTTAGAAAAGACCGGAAGATTTTAAGAAAAGAAAATGAAAAAATTTAGAAAAAGATAGAAATTAACTTTTTAACCGAAGAGAAAAGCCTTTGAATATTCAAGTTATTTACGTAATACGACTATACTCTAAACTCTTCATTAACCACAACATACCACAAACTTAGTCGTCATAGTAATCTTGTCTAATAAACACACTCCAATTTCATTCGTTTCACACTTACAGAGTATATCTTTTATAATGCCGCCTGCATTTTATACACTTTTACTGTTGCACGGATTTTTCAAATAAGTTTCGCTTGTAACTTCCTATAAGTGCATTTAACTTATCTCCGTCTTGGTGCAACTTAACTAGCTTTTACATTCAAAACAACCCAACTTAGAGACCCAAAATTTATAAACGCCTCTATTGCATACACCTTCGCATCCACAATATCTCCTTCCGCTTAGGACGACAAACTTTAATCTCGATTTCGTTCCAATATAACTTAAAATGAAACAGGACCGGAAACTTATTACGGAGTATATATATCTTGTTTGATTCTATTGTCCTGTTCATATAGAGAGTACAATATGACATGATAGTGTGAAAATAGGGCTAGTTGTGCCACAATAGGGAATCCCATAACATGTTGATAAGATAGTGTTCAAATCATCAATGGGTTTGGTCTGCTCTACCGGTTAACAAATCATTAATGGGATGGCATTGAAGGGGCTGCTGGCTAACCCTACCACTTGGTTGTATATGAAGAAGACATGCACATTTTTATTTGTCTGGTTAGATTTTTTTTAGCACTTTGACTAAAATAAAAAAAATAGTACTCCATATTTAATACTCCCTCCGTCCCTGAGTGTTTGTCCACTTTCATTTTTGCACACCATCCAATGCACTTCTTTAATCCATTTTATCTTGTAATTTTAGGTTAAATTGATATTTAACCTAAAATTAAATAAAAGTTACATGGCTTTTTATTTAGAGTGAAATCTTCTGTGGTCATAAAGTTCATATTCATTTTATGAATCTTAGTATATACTACCTCCATCCCACTGTCTTTGTCCACTTACCTTTTGACACACCATCCAATGCACTTCTTTAATCCATTTTATCTTGTAATTTGTATATTAAAAAATTATAGAAATTATATATTAATAATCTATATGTTAAGACAAATCAAACAAGATCACACATGACTATTTTTAGGCTTACACATTGAGAGAATTTGATGAGTCAAAGTGCTTAGATGAACAGTTCCAAAAGTCAAAAGTGGACAAACACTCAAGGACAGACCAAGTATAATTTATGGCATTTTAACCTCTAAACGTATCGTATTTCATTGGCCCTATACGGAAATCAAAGTCTTGTTTCCGCAAAATAATGTACTTTGATGCAACTTCTTGAAAAAGAAACACACCCAGATAAAATGTTAGTCATTTAAAAAAAACTAAGAGAAACCAAGTTGGATGACTTATAAAAATTGTTCCTTAACAAAATTACTACTCGTAGTATTACCAGTGGGGAAAATCCAAGAAGCCAAGTGAAGCTCCACCTCTTCCCAGTTATGGACTCTGGTAATTAGTGGGTGGCCATTTACAAACTCTGTCTTGGACCAAGGATAAGAATTTTCATAATCAAACAAAAGAACCTTGATTCCAGCTTCAGCACATTCGATGGCATATCCAGGGTTATCATCAATCAAAACTTTTGCTCCCAATGATCTGCACACCAAAACCAAATGGATTTAATAGGACAACATTGTAAGTAGTTCTTCGTTGGTGGTATTGTGTTGACTTTGTCTGTGCTTCTCTGTACTTCTGAATAGGGATAAGGTCTGCGTACACACCCTACTTTTGGTGAGATTTTGCTGCATTTGTTGTGAATATTTCTTCCTTTGACAAGCAACTTTGAACAAACAACCAAGCTCTTGAGTTTCAGGGATCAGGGTTATATGTATCAGAAGATGTTATTTTTTCGAGGTATTAAGATGGTATTAAGACAACTGGCTCTATCGTACAATACCAAGCTCATAGTAGTAGACTAATCCCTTACATGTTAAGCTAATACTCCCTCCGTCCGCCATAGATCTTTCCAAATGCCCTTTTTGTTTATCCGAAAAAGATCTTCTCATTACTTTTTTAACATTTCAAATACCACAACTACCCTCACTTTATTCATGACATCTCACCCACCTCATTTAATTACCAAATTTTATGGAGGGGATTTTAGTAAACTTCCAACTTTTTTCAACTCTCCTTAAAAATCACAAAAGTCAACTTGGGAAGATCTATGGTGGACCAAAAGAGTACTTTTTTATAATTAATTGATAGATGTTGGATGGCTTCACATGATCTGCAAGATGATTGGTTGTTGCCTATCGGACGAGACCAATCATAAAGTTAGTGCACTTGTATGTTTGTCTTACTAGTTGATTTGTTTTGCTCCTATTTGATTTGATACTGCAATAATACTTGATATTTTAGGACCAGATACTAAGTTCCTAGTTTTGCCACACATACATCTGAACATTCTCGTTTCTACCACAATGTTATATAAACAACAACAACCCAGTTGAATCCCACTATTCTACCACAATGTTATATGAACATCATAATACCTTGATATTCCACGCCATACAACATAGTAGGTCTAATAGCCACAATTCAGAAAAACTATTAATAAAAAAACTTGATGGCAATGTACCTGCAAATCTCTGATTTGGGTATGGATTTCCCATTTAACGCAAAGTGATTCCCAAAATAAATTTTCTGAAACAGGTCAGGGTAGTGTTTGTTAATCCACTCAATTGTGTGGTCTTGAATTGCATATTGCCGCGACCTGTCACCAAATGATCATTAACTTCACTTTGTACGTATTGTCACTGTAACAAGGTGTTGCAGGCCAACGAAATAAAAGGTAGGTTATACTGATACATACGTAACTATGGACATATTACAAACTTTGGATAGGTTTCGTATAGCTTGCTGAGCACCAGGAATGGGATGGATGGCAGTCTTGAAATAAGATGACTCAAAGAACTCATGAACACGGATATTTGCTGTTCCACAAAAGGAAAAAATGCACTTATAATGCAAAAAAACCATAACTCGTCTGATGCAAGAAAATAACCACCTAGTATAGCACTCATCCACTTAGGAAAAAAATGTATAGTGTGTTAAAAAAAGGTGAGGGAGAAGTTTAAACTTTAAATGGACCAGTTTAAATTTTATATGTCAATTTTTATCAGTTTTAAAAAAGGTGAGGGAGAACATTCGGTACATATTAACAGTTTTTATCATAAGAGTCTACAATGGACCAGTTTAAATTTTATATGTCAATTGTACCTTCATCCTTGGAGCACCTCCATATCTGTGACAAAGAAAAAGGTCAATTGAATAGTCAATATAGGGAAGATAATTGTAGCTTTCTACAAATAGCACTGGCAAGTGGCAATTGTATTTTTGAGGGATAATAATAGACGGAATAAGTTCCACATCCATAACCGAAAGGCAGGATATTGAGAGGAGAACTGATCATAGTGATCAATAGATTTCCTTGCCAAATGCCAATGTGAATTTCATATTCATGGTATTTAAATCAATAACTTCATTACTAAATAATAGCGGAAAATGTCAGTCATCTAGTGGAATATTTGAGGACACCCGAGACCAAAATCCCATGTAGAATGAAAGATGGGTACCTTGGCAAACTCATAAACATGATATTCGGACACCGCCTGATACAATGAATAACGTTCAGCAATAAACTGACTGATCGCTGACACAAAATTTCCAAGAACTGCCCAGAAAATACAAAAAAAAGGCACATGTGCATTACAATTTACAATCACAGCTAAAGTATTAGAAAAAGAGACGGTAAATAGTTCAAGTTAAATGACACATACAGGAGCCCAGAATCAGCACAAACAAGAGTGAAACAACAATCTCTAACAAGGGAAGAAATTCAACAAAAGGAGTGATCATTATTTAGAAGATATTTCAGAGAGATAAGGCCAATTTTGGCACAATTAGAAAAGGGGTTCTAGATTATGTGCTATTATCTGGAACTAGAAGTGAATTAAGTATGTACTAGTTTGAAAAAAAGGATATGAACGAATGTATGTCAAAAGACATAGTTTCAATGTCTAAAATACTCTTTGTCCTTGACTTACCTAAATTAGGGTTTAAGGAGTTCTACCATTAATGAAAAAAAGAAATGGAATGAAAAGCTATAGACAGTATTGGTCCAATATTGTTCTTTTGGACTGAAATTCACCAACTAAAATGCATTTAATTGAACTAAACTAAACTAAAAGTTGATTGTAATTTTAATTGAAAAGTGGAACAGAACTGAGCTAAACATAATTGCATTGAACTCAATTCAACTGATAATAGATCTAAAAAAACAGATTTGTAATGGCACATTCGATCAATTGACAGCAAATAGACAAACATACCCTCATCAATGTCGACAGCAACCACAATCTTCTGAGATAACTCAAGGCATGGGAGTCCATTTGAGCTTCCAATGTGAAAATCCTTTGCATCAGAAAACTCAGAAGCTCCATTCCCCAGTCTAGTATCCTCTGAATCAGAAAGCAAGGGAGCAAATGCCCGTGGCCTAGGCAATTCACCATCGCCGCTATTTCTGCTACCAACACCTCCTCCACCGCAAAGCCTATCTCCGGCAGAGTTCGACAAGGGGTTGCCGGAGCAACAAGCCCTAGGCACGAGAGAATAAGGTCGATTGACGTATTTAGCCCTGCCATTGCGAGAAACATCAACGCAATACCTGCCGGCCCGGAAACACTGCAACTCCGCTTTGAGTGGAGTGACGAGAGGAGCCCCCGCCGCTGTGACCATGTCGCCGGCGGAAAACAATTACTGATTACGATCCATCGGAGATAAGAACCTATACCTTCGTCAATCCCAATCCAAAACAACAATAACTACCACTACTACTACTACTATAAAATGTGCAAATTAAATCCAATAATGTGAAGGAATCCGAGAAACGGCAGGTTGAAGAAAAGCCGTGCTAATTCTATTCATGGATTGATATCCTTTCCGTTTTAGAACATAGCCGCAAAGATGAGTGGGGCCTTATTTTAGGATATTCTTCTATAAATAATCTTTTTCTATAAATAATCTTAATTTGAATGTTAAAATCGTATTTGGAAATCAACTTTATGTACAATGACATATTCTAATGTTGGTTAGACCTATAACACAACAATAATGTATGGATATAGCTATGATTCTAACCAGAAACGACTTATGCATGCTATGGTTGTAGTGGACAACGACAACGATTCACAAACAACGCATTGTAAGCAACCTATAGCATTAGATAAAACAAGAAATCTAGAGGTAATGTCGTAGATTTGAAGCAGTGGCCGTCGACACACTGTCCGACAAGGGAAAGTCGCTGGAGTTCTTGCCACTAAGGGTATCAGATGTTCCTGACATTGTGTATTGATGGGTTTGTTGTCTTTTTTGGCCACGAATGACGTCAATGTTGGTGTTAATGCTTTCGGGGGCCAAAAAGCACAACCTTGACTTTCGGGCTCAACTTAGGTGTAAATTTAGGGGTGTATACGAATCGAATCGAAGAAAATATATCACTATTCGATTCGTATTCGATTAAAGTGATATGTATTTGAATTCGGATTCGTATATAATTCGAATTTTAAAAAATATTCGTATTTGATTCGATAGATATTTTGACGTATTTGAATTCGTATTCGAATATTCAAATTTGAAAATATTAGAATTTTTTTTCTTAAAATAGATTTCTTAAAGACATTAAATTATTATTTTATAATAATCTAAAATATAGTAAAAAATGTAGTAAAAATATGTTAGAATATATATAAATTTATTTATAAATTATAATATTCGAATATATATATATTTATATGTACACAAAAACTTAATATATTAAAATATGTACACAAATATTTAATATATTAGAATTGATATAAATTTATAAATTATAATATTCGAATAATTCAAATAATAAACGAATCGAATCTATTAATATTTGTATCCGGATTCGAAAATAATTCGAATCTAAAATACGATTTGTATTCGGATTCAAATTCGAATATAGCGAATACGAATCATCTTTTTCGAATACAAATCATGAATCGAATATATTTTATTTGATTTGTATGCACCCCTAGGTGTAATAGAGGTGTGAGAGAGTGGTACTCAGAGACTAAGAAAGTAGAACGCCAAAGAACGTATCTTATACTCCCTCCGTCCAAAAAAGAACTTCCCACTTTCCTTTTTCATCCGTCCACAAAAAAACTTCCCATTTCTATTTTAGGAAAGTTTTTGAGAATGAAATGTCATTTCTACCTTTAATTCTCTTCTTCCTCTCCCTTTCTTCTTTCTTTCTTTTTCTTCTTTCTTCTATCATTTTTTTTTCTTCTTCCGTTTTTTCTTTCTTTCTTTTTCTTCTTTTTCTCCTTTTTTCTTTCTTATTCCTTCTTCTTCTTCTTTCTTCTTCCTCATCTCCTTCTTTATTTTTTCTCCTTCTTCGTCTTTTTCTTTTTCTTCTTCCTTCTTCCCTCTTCTTCCTCTTCTCTTTCTTCTTCATTACTTTAATGATTTTTCTTCCTTATTTCGTCAGCTAGAAGAAGACATTGTTTTCTAGATCTGGTTGCATCTTCACCGGATCTAGATTTGCAGTGGCAAATTTTTTTAAATTTTTTCCAGATCTGTGGTGGATTTTTCCAGATCTGTGGCGAGGATGCGGGTCAGCGACGGCGAGGGATGCGGGTCAACGACGGCGGGGGATGCAGAAGCATCAACGGCGGTGCTGAAGTGCCGGTGGCGGGGGT
>OOIL02004591.1:811483-831792 GCA_900332095.2 Cuscuta campestris | reverse complement strand
TTTATTCATATTTTTTTGAATGAATGGGGGGGGGGGGACGACGACTATTGGGCCTCGACGACCGGTCGGGACATACTTGGGCTCAAATCACCTGAATGGGCGGGCCAAATGACAGGCCAAGGATCACTCTATCTTGGGCCAGTCATTTCTGGCTAACCTATTTTCAATGATATCCGTACGAAACATTAAATGCAGAGGCGGCGTCTAACACGCGTGCACATCGCCGGCGGGAACGTCCCAGCATGCGAACCAGTAACAGGCCGCCACCTAAAGAATCAATGGAGGGGAATGGATAACGGATCACACCAAAGACGTTCTAGCATGTACTCTATCCGTCTCAGAGTATTTGTCCACTTTCATTTTTACACACCATCCAATGCACTTCTTTAATCCATTATATCTTGTAATTTGTATATTAAAAAATTATAGAAATTATATATTAATAATCTATATGTTAAGACAAATCTCAAAGCTATCTCATGTATTTATATGATAGGATGCACCGTGTGAGTACTAACCATTAAAAAAAATTTCAAATTTATTGTCAGTCCCGCCCTCCCTAAAAAAGAAAATAGAAAAGTTTGTATCAGAATTAGATCTGCCAAAAAATGACCCGACCCATTTTTTACTCGAAACCTGACTTGAAAATACTCGTTTTTGAAAAAGATTTTGTTGACCCGGCACTAAATCTTGGATTTTCAATCCCGATAACAATTTTCCATCCTACAGCGGGTGAATGACGAGACGCGGGCAAACACTGGTTACTTTCTCTCTCTAAGAATGAGGAATGAAGAACACAGGGTTGATAATTACTACTCCTTCCGTCCTAAAATTAACTTCCCATTTGACTTTTCACGGTCTCCAATGCGGTACTTTGACCCTTAATATCTCCATTTTTATATGTATATATATTATCAAAATAATATATTTCAAAACTATGTTTGAATCTATTGATACTAAATTTATATGAAAATTCAATATATATTTTTCGTAATATACAGTCAAAGTTTAAAAACTTTGACTGCAAAAGTCAAAATGAGAAATTAATTTTAGGATAGAGGGAGTAGTATATACGTAGTATACTTGATGAACGATGGGCCGAAGAAATAAATCGGTCCGGCTTGATGATGTGTATTGATGTGGCAGCTTGGGATCGGAAAACAAAACGCCAGCACACGCGTCGCTTCAGGATACCAATGTTATCATCCCTCTGAGATCCTTTCGCGCGTGGAGCCACGGGCCTAGGGGTCATGCAGCTTTGTACTCTCGCGCGTCCCCCTCCAATTGTCAGGACCGAACCCCACCCCCTAGGTAAGCTCAATTGGGTCCCAAAAGCTCGGCTCGATATGTTGGACTCCACTCGAGCCAGCAAGCTCAGCTCGGTCGTACCGAGCTGAGAAGCTCTGCTCAGTCTGGGGAAGATCTATACTCAACTCTACCATACCACGTAAACGCACTGAAAGAGGTTTGGACATCTCACATACCTCCAATTGCCAAAGACACAGATTAAACAAAAGAGAATCTCATGGGAAGCCAAATAACACGAGAGGCGACAACAAGAACTATACGACAAACAAGTGTCAATCACGGTTACCACCATTATAATAGAAAGGAGGCTATAAATAGCCTTAGGCCATGGCACTATAATGGACCCGAAATCAAGCAAATATATTCCTGCTTTGCACTACCTTTCCTCTCTCTTTATTCTCTTGCTTACTACTCACCCGACTCCACGGTTGGACTACTCAGTGGTTTATTACCATCAATAAGGTCAACATATTTCATATCATGTTCAATTGTTCAACATATTAAAATTTTTAATTATTGCGTGGGAGATAAATCATTAGATTTTTTATATTTTTAAATTGATTTTTTTGAATCATAAAATCATTGGACCACTATTTTTTTTTAAAAAAAATACTTTCTATTAATATATTTAAATGAATTTTAAAATAATTGAATCATAGAACCATTGTGTCTGGATAACCATATATAGTTGAGTTTGAGCCTTTACATGTTTGTGAATGTTCTCGACCTGAAACATAGCCGTACGTACAAGAAAAGCAAAAAATACAATTACACAAACAATGACAAAAAAAATCATAAAGATGAACACTTAAGCCCCCATAGAAATATTACGTTGCCCCCAATTTGTGTTCTTCCGTAAAAAGCAAGAAAAAAAAACTTTAGTTCAAATAGGCTAAAGAGCCTCTGCATGCTCTTCTAGTCTTCTGCACTTCTAGTTTGAATTCATAAATCGTAATTGAACACAAATCAAATAATGTATGTACCCATTAGCTTAAACAATAATTTCGGAGTACATAATATTCACACTAACTACTAAGAGTACATTTGAATATGTATGAAGATTCATTAAATCAGTTTTCAACTTAATTGTGTTCAAAAGGTCACAATTAGTTCGGTGCATCACATGCGCGCAGTGTGTAAATGAACACAAATTTACCTGAACCGATCTCTATATATCTCCATTTATCGGGCAGGAGATTACAAAAAAAACTCGGTTTGAATTAGAGAGATTTAATAGAGAGAAGTATGAATAATGTGAAGTGCATATTACTTGTAATTCCTTCAATAGTCTAGCAGTTCGATCCTTAGGAGTGGATACCTGCGTGCAATGTAGCCTATCGATCAGAGCAACAATGTTTTGATCTGCATGCTTAATAGATCCGCAAGGGCTCCACGTACATCCTTCTGAAGTCATTTATATATATGCATCGGCCAGCCGCCAGCACATGATTAAATAGAAGAAATGAGTTGAAGAATAAACTGAGTCCTAGCGCTTATTACAACACACACACACACACACACACACACAACTCAGTCCTACTAAAATGCTTATACTCCTTTTCCTCCCTAAAAAGAAATTCATATATGATATAAATGTAAATATCTATATCGGTACAAATAAATTTTCTGAAAATATGATATTTCAAACAACATTTGATACTCAATCTTTTTCCATCATCTCCGATGGAGCCAAAATTTTACCATTTTTTTGGCTTTGGAGTGTGATGGAATAAATCAAAATGGATCTCTAAACTATCTGCGCTTCTTTAATTAATGAAGTAGTAGTTAGTCAAGCAATGCAACTTTCGACGTTGAGCCGGGGGTCTCTTTGGAAACAGCCTCTCTACTTTCGAGTAGGGGCAAGGTCTGCATACACACACCCTCCCCAGACCCTACTTATGTGGGATTTAACTGGGTTGTTGTTGTTGTTGTATTTGATACTCGATCTATTTATCAAATGATATTTAGGTTTACGTTATAACCCAACATATTTTTTTTGCGTATTATGGTCAAACTTTGGAACTTTTGACCAAGAAAACTCAAACACAAAGTTCAATTGGAGGCGGAGGAAGTATATAATAATAATATATGGAGTAGTACCTACCTGGTCACAGCACATCAGTTGTGTAATCAGAGGATAAAACTCTTTGAGATGACTCCTGAAAACTCGGGTGTTCATATGGGACATGCCTTTCAGCACCTGCGGCATGACCAAGCTAATGTTTAGCGTAATTTGCAACAAAAAAAAAAGAAGAAAAAGAAATCACCCTAAATAAGAGAAAAACATAGAGAAAGTACAAAAATAGGAGTTCCATGTTTTTATTCCTTAAATAAGAGTTCGCATTGTGGTAATGTGACATTGTACATGAGCATTTTACTATACTTTTTGGTAATGTACATGGTCATATATGATTGGTAATGTAAATACATTTTAACTCTTATTTCGGGAATAAAAACATGAAGCTGCTATTTTAGTATATTTTCAATGTTTTACTCCTATAGTCTTTTTCCCAAAAAATGTCTTACCCGGAGTATATGAAGAAAGTTAAAAGCTAGCACAAGGACTGACTGGTACATAACTAAAAATGGCAGTGAATTATGTCAAAGTGTATTGCATACCATGACAGTGATGGGAGAACGCAATTCAAGAACTTGATGAACATCTGTGCTAGGCACATCCCCTGTGCTGGATTGGAACTCAGACGCCTCCCTCAGAATTTTTCCACAAAATAACACTAGCTTCTGTTCTGCAACTCCTTGGAACTTATCTTCTTCAACTTCCTTTGACGTTTCATCGCTCCTCGCCAAAAGATCTGCATCTTGAGATTTACAGGTCTCCTGTGTTTCATCTTTTACAGCATTTATTTCTGCAGTTGCCTTATGTAACACGTCAAGATATATGGAAGTTCCTGCTAACTCCTGGCGGATGATATTCAAGGGAGGCCTGCCCGAGAAAAAATACAGAACCTAAATCATTTTAGGGTGCATTTGGGACCCGGGAAATGCTATAGAAAAAAATAGAGAGGAAAGTTGAAGGAAATTTTGGAAGAAAATAAAATTTGGTTCACGAAGTTAAAAAAAGTGAAATTGTGTGGTTGAGTTTTATGTAGAGAGATAAAGAATGTGAACTATTCAATGCTTTCCTTGGAATGAGAGTTTACTTTGGGACAAACAAAAAAGGGAAAGTGGGAAGTTTATTTTGGGACGAAGTATTAACCATTTTCCCCTTTTCTCTACCACTTCCCGTGCTCCAAACAAAGCTCTAAGGTATTTTGGTAAGAAAAAATTTCATAGCATGAACCCAACCTGTTGGCATCAAGTTGCTGTGTGCGTAATCTGAGACTTGAATATGAATTATATGATGCTGCAAACTCTACCAGAGAAAATAAAATGTCCATTAGAAAGGTTTTCTGTGCTGTCTTCAACTTGTTCCAATACTTCTTCTGAATATTTTGGAAGGGACACAGAGATAAAATGATCAAATCAGAATAGTGATTACCAAAAATAAGAAAGTAAAAGTTACAAAAAAAGAAAGTAAACATAATAAATTTTAAACACACTCACACATTGACACACGTAAAAATTGAAAACAGACCTGAATATTATCAATGGCACCAAGAAGCAGCAGTTGTGTAATGCATTTATTCCTAACTGTTGCTAACACTGAACTTTCATTCTCATCTCTTGCACCAGGCTTCATATTTTCAGAAATCTATACATTAATACATAGGTAAAAGCCATTAAAGCATGAAAAAAACATTAAAAAGAGACTCTTTTACTCTTTTATGGTAGTCGTGTTTTATTAGGAGAAAAATGACAAGCGCAATGTTTCCAAGGGTCTGTCAATATTATCACTGTTCCAACATATTCTCTTCTGATAGATTATTTAGTGAATATTTTCCTTTTCCTTGCTTGCCAATCAAAACTTTCATGCAACGGGCATAGAAAACAGGCTATTCATATTACAATGTTAAGATGTATTCAAACAATAAATGAGTGGGTCTAATACATCCAGGGAAAATATGCCATGATGATGTGAGCAATGACACCGTCATGACATAATCACTACAAAAGCTAATCTATACCAAAAATAAAATAAATCTCCTGTTCTACAGATGCATTTGGGAAAGCGAAAATGATGAAATCGTATTGATAATGCTTAAAGCCGAACAAAGTAGACTGCTGTTGAATTGAAATGGTAAAACCCCTATGATGATGATGAGGGAAAATATATACTGTGTCAATACCTTGGGTGGAGATGCCAATACTCCACTCTTGCTTTTGGATTTAGAGGTAAAACTTCTGATAAATAGATTTTCCATCACATTTCCCATAATTTTCTGACCAATTGTTTGACTCTGTTGAAAACCATCAGACAAAGTAGGTTCCGAAGCTCTTCCCGAAGGTGAAGGCATTCCTATAAGCGCGAAAAAACATCTTCAAGATACTTGATATGCTCATGTTGATAAGAGTCAAAATAATGGAGAACAAATTGCCCTTGCAAAGTTCATTAAATTTAAAAGCCATAACAATAGATCAATAATAGAACTTATACAGTTAGTATTAACCTTCACTTTCCTCCTCCTCAATAGGCTTCCTCCCCTGACTGTCTTCCTGCATGCCTAATGCATTTTGAACCTTTGCAGAGTCATCAGTACCAGTACTCGCTGACATGATTCCAGGTGTTCTCCAGTAGTCAATAACATAATAAATATCATGGTGATGATTATTCATTAACTCAGTATTACCGATTATAAATAAAACTCAGTATTACCAGAAATATTGGTATCACTATGAGCTGGAGAGTAACTCGAATCTAGACTTGGCATGGTCTGGTCATTTGCCTTTCTGAACCCCAAATCATTGAGCAGCTCAAGAGGTTGTGTTGTGTATGAAGCATCACTGGGTTCAATTTATATATTCATATATAATTCATAATTGTTTTAAACATGACCAAACACAATGAGAGTACATGAAGTCACCAGCAAGAAAATATATTTTCACACCTTATGCTTTGCAACAAAGTATCCCAGTCACTGAGACCAAATTGATGTCCGCCTACTTCAATCAGGTGCACTAATGCACCCAAAGAGACTGAAACCACTTGCTGATCAGCCTTTTTGGCACAATCTAACAGCAAACTGAGAAGTGTAGGGAGCATAAAAGAAACAACCTATGCAAAACAAAGAAAGATGGTCATGAATGTGAAATGTACAAATGATACCATCCATAAAACACTCAAGGAAGTGAACTCATAAATTTGGCAAGCACCAAACACATATTCCATTTTAACTCGCAAGGTTTTGTTTGTTACAGAAGGTTGTAAAGAAACTAGGTTTTCAGTTTTTCATTCACTTCTTAAATCTTCACCTTCACAATCGGTTGCAAAGAAACATCACCTCTTGAGGAATATTTTAGAATGAAGTAGACCAAATTTAATGTGGTATGAAAGCCTGGTCCAATTGTGGTTTGTGCAGCGCTAAATAAATCAATTGTTTAAGCCAACCAATTTGGGGTCAGTTTGGGCCCACACCAATTTTCACCTAAGGAAATCCTTTGAGGAATGTTAGGCCCGGTTTAACAAGTTTCTATGAAGTAAGAATTAAGAAATTCCTAAGGAAAATGGATATGTCATAGTTTCTCTATACCTTAGTTTGATAAAGCAAAGATTTACTCATTGTAAAAAAAATTCTCAAGAATAAATTTATAAAATTATAAGGATATAACAACAAACTTGAAATGTGCAAAGTTGGCATTACAGCATAAATGCTGATTTTCTAGCATAAACATCTATGTAGACCACATCACACCCCCATTACCTTGTAAAATGTGCAGAAAAGGTTGCAAAGCAGTTGGAGTGAGTGAATGCTATTTTCACGAACCCTTTCATACCTACACGAGTCTGGGTTCTCTTCTCCGTCATGCTTTGCTTGATAAAAAATGGGAAATAACACGTGGTGGAATATTCTCTCCCAAAACGAAGACGAGAACTTGCTGCCCCTCTCATTCAACAGATCAAACAAAACCTCAAGTGCACAGTTTTTAACCTCGGGCCGTGGATCAGAGGTTAGAGCAGAGAGACCAGCTAGTATTGGGAACCAATAATCCTCTCTGACATGATAACTTCCAACTGCATTATTACCAAATGATTCCAAAGGACCACCTGCTATGAAGCCCTGCAGAATAAATTAAACAAAAAAAAGTCTTAGAATTGAAGATGTTTGTGCAAAACTAGTGAGCAAACCCCAGAGATACTAAAAAGAGCTTGATGCGGCAAAGCTTGTGCTACTTTCCAAATCAAATGTGCCACTATTATATTTGCTAGTGAGAGGTAAGACACTGCATTTTCTATACTTTTCACTGATAGAATCCAGTGGTTGAGTCGAATACGTTCAACTGAGTTATAATAAGCACGGGCTTTATAAACCCATTTATATCTTTAATGTTCGATGCGGGATTCTTACCATAACCATTTATCTATTCCCACAAAAAGTAATCATAATAGTTCATCAACTAGTTAAGTTTAATTGCGACAAACAACATATCCACCCAAATCACAATAGTATATTCTCGATTTATTTCTCAAGACATAGTTTCGCCTATAGGATCACCATTCCTTGATCCTAACTATGTTGGGTTCAATATGATATTTAGTGTCAGTAAATTCTTTAGACATAGTTAATACCAAACATTATTGGAAAAAAAAACATACAAAAGTTCCTTCCCATCTCAACCTTCTTAAAAAGGAATGACAATATGAAATTCCAAAATTGTCATCATCAAGGGTTTCGTTTCCGCTGGCATAGAAAAGATGATGACACAATGGTGATTTGAAATAGTCTCTATAGTACTTTCTCATTACAGAATTGATATTGTGAAACCAGCATGCATCTCGTGGTACATGACCATAATCACCGTATAAATGAAATCACCATTTAAGATATTACTTTTTAAAACTTAATTTTTTTTCAAGAAAAAAAAATTGGTCTGCTTTGGTTAATGGAAACCAACATTAAGTCGTATCATAACTATATAAAACAATTTGAGCCTGAACTGTTTTTTAATAACACAACCAGGCCTATGACATGATTGGTTGCCTTGTGGACCTTGTGGTGTGGCAGCAAGACATGTTTTAAAATACAGTAAAAATGTGGAAATCACCAAAACAACGCAATGCCATATGATAAAAAAATACAGGAAAAGAACCTCAGCCAGGCGATCCTCACAAATACGAATGAGTGCAATTGCTTTCAGGCTTATTCTGTGAGAGCACATACTTTTGGCAAACCCAACTAAGCAACTGACACAATCCACAAAACAGTTTCCAACAATCTGATCAAAGTGTTCCACGATAACTGCACACGATTTCACTTTCACTCTTACTGAAACCAAACACTTAAAAGCAAACATAGAATTTAACTTCACTGCCGCACTTACTGAACACAGAAAAATTCTCCATCGCTCTCAAAAAAGAGTAATATTTCAAAAGTGTTTTTGTCCCAAAAAAGAGTCATACGTCATAAATAGAACCAATTTTTCATCTTCTTAGCCAAAAAGTTAGAAACATGTTAATACATAAACTTGAGCTAAAACATTTTTTATATTTTAAAGTTGTTTTTCCTGACTTCTAAGAGGTGTACATTGCCAAATATTAAATGTTATACCTTTATAAAACAAGACACTTCGCTTTGTGAAGAAGGGTGTAAAAATCAACATAAATTAGAGAGCCTAATAAAAGAGCAGCGTACCTAAAGAATGTATCCTTAGTTCTTACCTTGTTCTACGTTTTCAAATGCGATTTCGACAATTGGTTCTATCGCGTCCTCCGCAGCAGCTGTGAAAATCATAAATACACTTTTCCAACCAGATTTTATACTTGCAGCCTTAGACTTTATTATCTGCGAATGCAACGCAATAAGTCAAGTTAAAATGGAAGACTAATGTTGAGCTACCTGAGAAAAAAGTATGCATACTTGCACTACGCAATCAACGGTATGTTTCCTCATGGATTCACTTTTGCTGTCGCGCATAAGAGTCACAAACGGATGCAAAATATCATTCTGGAATTTGAAACTATTTTCTGTGCGCTCCAAACACTTTATGCCAAGCTGCTTGAAAGAATCCATTGCATACACATTTACTCTTTCATCAGGATGATTTCCAGCAAAAATTAAATGATTTGCCAGCACAATCCATATTCTTGCCCAAACCTAAGCAATGCAAATTTATCTTATGGCGATCAATTCCATTTACAAACAATAAACTGAAAATATTGGGCATAGACTTTGTTTCTTCTTCAAATAAATAGATCCAAATACGTTTGCACCTTGAAACAGAGATTTGTAATAGAATAACCAAAAACACAAAATAATCTGTGGAATATTGAGATATTAGGAGGGTGGCAAGTGGCACTAGTAAGCCGCAACCCGCTAGATAGCAGAGGTAAAGTTCGGAATGAAGGGAAGGCATTAATATGCTTGATAAGTGATAACATCATAAACCCACTTGGTTAATACGTCTGTGCGTTGTGAAAAAAAAAATGCTTTCTAACATGACCCTCAAATGAGTTGAGAAATTACCATTCTTATACGAGCCATGTGGCAGTAGCTGATGTTAACGAGTTTTTCCAAGCTAAATAAGCGTGCTGGTTGCTCTCTTAGTTCTTCAACGGAAACATCACATAAAGCAGTGATAAATTCCACTGCTAAATCACTGGGCAACTTAGCACTATTCATGAACACCCGCTCAGCAGGTTGTCCAGCCAGATCCCTCAATGAAAGAATGAGAAAATCTCGAGATATTTGATTAGATCCTTGCATCATATTTGCAGCCAGAGAAGAAGATGATACAAGATATTCAAGACGAGAAACAGTCTCAAGCACTGCATACCATGTATCCTGAAGTGCATTGGTATCAGAATCACATAAAACCAGCAGTGTCTGCAATGCTTCCAAGTTCTTACTTCTCATATCCCTTGGTGAATGTAACATATTTTTAGACGTTTTTTTAAGTGTTTTGATATCAAAATGGAGTGACGTTTCTTTTGAGGTGTCTTAACGAAAGGTCCTTATGGTATTTTACACGTTTATTGTTTTAGTATCAGGACTAAGTCATTTAAACATTCGACACTTAAGTTACTTATAAGGTGTTTTCCCCCCCCCCCTTATCTATTGTACTTATCTTTAATCTAAACTTTATTCAAGCCAAAATTATAAATGAAATGAATTACTTGATCAAAGATGTCAAGAAGGCACAACGCATGGTGTCCAAACCAAGAACATGGGTTGTGTGGATTCCAGCTTTAAATCCCTCCATACAAAGAGTGATCCTTGTATGATTCTCTCCCTCCTCCATAGTAACTGCAAGAGTAGCAAGCAGAGGCCATCCTACAGCTTCAACCATAGGGCACACTAGCGCAATATTGTACGAAGTACAAAGCTCTCTTCTTATCCCACCTTGATTCTTAATAATAGATTGTTTATGTGCATTGATGGCCTTGCTTTTGGCCTTTGAGTCCATCAAATACTTTTTTCTTGGTGGAGATAGATTAAGAATATTCATCACTTGCCCTCTCTCTTCCATTTTGATCTCTTCAACAACAATGGAATCATAGATCTCCTCCAAGAGTTCCTTGAGAGCACAATCATCATCGTCTTGCATGACAATCATGTGCACGAAGTCATCCTTTGACATTTTTTGCCAGGCCATTGGGCTATGGGCGTCAGTATTCAACAGTATTACCGCATATGCAAGAGCATAAGCTGTATCGGCATGCTTGAATATATCAGTATTGGCCGCACAGTAACTGTAGAAGGAAAGAACAAGAATGTCAAATTTATCCAAACTACTAAACATTTTACATTCGAGTGTTCATCAGATTAATTGATAAAGAGGGAAAAGATGAGCCAAGTGCGCCAAATATATTTGAAGCGAGTTATACACTTCATATCTACGTGATGCCTAAGGTGAGATACACCTACTTTGTACACCATTTTTGCGTAGGGAGGCTTTTCAATACTAGTAGAGTTTTAGTGAAGTGAAAAGAGATGCACACATGTTTAATAGTTTGGAATGCTATTTCACAAACATAATATGCACTCATTTTTAAAAAAACTGGCAGAGAGATTAGAGATGCCAAGATGACCATTTTACTAAATTCAAGATGTTAGTTAGTATTGAACTATGCTCAAAAAATAAAACTTGTCATATTAGTGATAAATTTTACATTTAAACACAATAGTCTGGCAAATTGCTCCTTATGTAGAAGAACTAATACATAAGACACATAGTCTTCATATAAAATCAATAGTTTGTCAAGTCTTTTCATGTGAACGACTTCACCCATGAAAGAATTTACCATGTAAAAGTGTTACAGAGTACTTGAAAGTAATAGAAAGTTTTTGGTACAAGAGTTTAATTAATGTTGTTATTAAAACAAGCCAAAATGCAAAAAAAAATTCCCGGTTTCCCCTATTTCGTATAAGTCAGTAATCGGGAATTTAAATCTTTATTTTTTGCATCTATTTTGTAGCTTTCTAATCTGCATCACACCTCTCCTTCTGTGAGACATGATACACATGAATAACATTGCCTAACATGTGAAAGTAAATCGTGAACTAAAATTTCATATAAAATAGTTAAACTCACAGAGTCACATGTAATAATGGGCTCGGAGAGGATAAGCAAGGTAACATACCATTCTGCAAACTTTTCCATTATGCAGTCTATCTTCCGAGAATCTCCAGGAAGTTGCAGTCCTCTAAAAAGTTCCCTAATTGCTTTATCAAACTTCACTCCAGAAAAGTTCATAGATTCAACATATGCATGCATGACAGCAAGTGGAAACTCCTCGTGCAGACTCAAGTACTCACCAATCATGGCCTGGAGCAAAATGCACTTCATAATTCCATATTGTACCAATATATTAGACAAAGAGATGGAGCATTTTGACCTTATCCAAATTGGGAGTATTCCTGAGAAATTGAGCAACTGAAGCAGGTGATCTCTCCACCAACCTACTTGATATCAGATATTCTATCCCCTTACTGGGCTGCCTATTAAACTGCCACATGTTGAGTATTCAGTTTATCATATTCCAACCCAAAGAATCACTAAGAGATAAAAAATGACACCAAGAAAACTTGTGATATCCACATTTTGTATGCAAGAAGCACTTACTTCAGAGACTGCAACTTCTATTGGTGATTCACGTGCCTTCATCTTCTCAAAGTCACATGGTAAAGTTTCCTTACATGTTACATCATCATGTTTTCCACTTAAACCTTCTTCAAAAGATTGCTTCCCCTGATTAACTATTAATGGTCCTGGCTGACAGTTCTCCCATTCAACAAGCGACCTTAACACAGTCACAAGACACTACAGATGCCAAAACCCAGGAGAAATTAAAAAAAAATATCACGAGAATCAAATATATCACTACCATCAGATAACAAAAAAGGTCATGCCATACACACCTGAAGGGATAACATCTTGGTTGCGCTTATGAGGGACGAAGCAGCTGAGTTCATATCTGCATTTTGTGCCCCTTGAACAATTCTGGATAGTGTTGTGACCTATGT
This sequence comes from Cuscuta campestris, assembly GCA_900332095.2. Taxonomy (NCBI): domain Eukaryota; kingdom Viridiplantae; phylum Streptophyta; class Magnoliopsida; order Solanales; family Convolvulaceae; genus Cuscuta; species Cuscuta campestris. The sequence goes on along the minus strand of OOIL02004591.1, from coordinate 818,905 downwards.
GAGAAAAACAAAGGGGAGTTGCTTAAAATATAATAAGATAAAATTTTACGTCAAAGAAAATACATAATATAATACCATGTGTTCAAACAAGTTAGGTGCTTTGAGCTCACAATCATAGTTCACATATAGGTCAACAAGTATCTGTGAGTCCTTGCAGACTTTTTCCAGCATCCTGCAAGGTCATATTCAATAACCCCACTAAAAGAATACAGGTAAACTTAAAATCCTGTGAGAAACACAACTTGCCAACATACATTCTTCTTCTCCCAAACGAGAAAAACAGTGCCTAAACTTTGAGCGACATTATAATGAATAGTACAAGATCTACCATAAATCAATTTTATTACTACCTTGATAACTTTCTTGTTTCATTCTTCTTTTCCCAATGCGTGTGTAAAAGTTAGGAAGCTCAATAAAAAAAGCTAAAAACAAAGCTATCTCTATAACTTAGCGGGTTATACCTGAGAACATCTGTTTTTAAGTTCAAGTCTTCCTCACCTAATGTTCGCAAGACAATCAAGGGAAATAGAACCCCAATTTCACCCTGGAACATTAAAAAAATCAGATACTTATGGACCCATGTAATAGAAAGACTTGCAGAAGTGCACAAAATTAACATTCTGAAAATTGATTATACCTTAAGGCTTTGCCTGTATCGTAATAAAAGTATGGAGAAAATTCTTGTTGCATACTGTCAAAACAATGAAGTTTATTGAAGAGATATGGCATTAGTGCATTCTGGAATAGCATGAATGGTAAAAGAAGGCTAAAACTTGACCTGAAATATGGAAAGAGACTGTGACACTGACACTTGCAACAGTGTGTAGGAGATGTGAGCTTTGACAGAGTCAAGCAATAGTGTGAATGAGTCGGTGGCTTCTTCCAGCAGACCCTTCAAGTTCCATGATTTAAATAATGTTAGAAGAATTCCCACTACAGATGAAGGAAAAGGTAAACCCCACGATAAATGTATAGGCCAGTGCCTTTGTTTTCAACTATGCTCAAATAATTTGGAAGAATGCCACCTTTATGGACTTTCATCTGAGACATTAATATAAAGCTGAGGCCTGAGGGTGTGTGTGTATGTGTGTAATGTACTGAATCCATTTGTAAACAAGAAAGAAAAGCAATAGGTGCAAGGAAAAGTTCAAGGGACAGAATAGGGAAAGAGTATAGAGTTTTCATTCTTAAAATCAGAAAGCATCATCTTGTTAAAAAAGAGTGAATGTAATTAATTTAATCTCTAAGACCCTTTAATAAGATTTTTTTAATGTTCTAAACCATTTTTCTAGATGAAAAGTGATTTCTGGTACTCATAAAAGTGCCTCAAATACTAACAAAAAAAACAAAAACAAAAAAGAACAAAGAAACAAATACTACGTAAAGCTCAAGGCTGCCAGAATATCATGTACAGGAAAGCTAAGTTGAGGTAAAAAAACACTCATAGTCAAACCCATTGTTTCACTTATTCCAAACATTTTGAAGGTGGTAGAGTGCTAATTTATTAAAAACAGTAGTTCAACAACTCATTTAGCTCTAAATACAGATCCACCTGCAAAAGCTCTAGTGACAGAATGCATGTTTCAGTTTTAGGTTCGCCATTCTTCTCTTTCGTAGCCATCTGCAAATACAGCCTACTTAGAAAAAAACCCATGATTGCAGTGGTTAAAAACAGAAGTCACCTTGGTTGTAATCATACACACACACCTTGCAAAGGGAGTGGAAAAGAATCAAAGCATCATGTAGTCCAATGTTTGTGCTTCCTAAATCTCTCCCTCTGGTTATAGTAGCAAATTGTTAAAATACCAATAAAATATGCAAATAAAACCATCCACAGTTACACACTTCAAAAGATTAATTATACAATAACATTATTTGTACTATAACACGCTTAGCTTTGACGCTGAATCCATACCCTGCGTGTTTTCCCCCTTCTTCGAGTTGCACGGCCTTCTCAAAAATATCCTCTAAACCCTAAGTGGCACAAGAAACTACAGTATAATTTCCACAACCCCATAGAAAGTTTGCAATTGAAGAACAACACAGCTATAATTTTGAAAATATGAAATTCTTCTTATACGGAAAGAACCTTAATATCAACCCCATCCACAAGACTATAAAGTTCCTCGAGAGAAGCAACAAACACATCTTTGGTTTGGTTAGCAGAACATTTATCTCTCAACATGCTTTCTTGTTTGTTATGATCATCAGATGACATATCCTCAATCTTTAACTTGGGAACATTTGATGAAGCATCCATTTTCTGAGTAACAAAATTAGATGAAGTAGAGATCTGTAATGTCAGCAAGGCAGAAAATCTGAACTACTATGTCCAACCTCCTATTCCGGTTCATAGAAGTGAAAAAAAGTTTCTGTAAGCCACAAACTACTTACATATTTACATGCCAGGCCATCAGCTTCCATGCGCTTAAAGACCATACTTAGCATTTGGGTTAACATGGATTTCGAGGTGGCTTGGTTTATTGGGGATTTGCTGAACATTTAGACTAGATGCTGTCAGCTTGAATTGAAGTCAAACCCATATCTACCATCCTGTAAAAAAACTAAATACCTCTTCAGAGCTATACTGTAACATGCTCTGATCACGCCCAGCAGTGGTTCCCCATGAACTGCATAAAATGAACACCATAAAGTTTTTAAAAAATGTGGCAAGCTTTTGAATGTCAATCAAGGAAAAGCATGTGTTCCATCATTTGTAGCAAAATGGATAACACTGATGCAATATTACATTAAGTGGATTTATTTCAATGGACACAAAGACCTAAGAATAGTTGCATACCTCTAAACTTGGTTGATGCTACTGCAGTAAGAAGTACCTTTAATACTTGAAGAGTAGTACTGCAAATGATTTTGAGTAAAATTACATCTAAAAAACCAATTAGTGTGTGAGTGAAAATTGCCTACAATAAAGATGCACATACCCATCCGGTAACACATTATCAACACAACTGCAGACCAACCCCAAGATGTCTGAAAAGAGTGGCCCGTTTCCCAAACCATCAAAACCAAGATCTCCATCTAAATGATCGTATGCAATGAGTTTCTGCGCTTGAATGGTCGAGTGCATAAGTTTACAATCTTTTTTCACTAACATTTGACTAGTAGTGTATATGAGGCACTACTATTAGAAACTCTATGACACACTGCCCAAAAATTGCAGTTCATTGACAAATGTTCCTGTTTTGTTCTGCATTACTCATGATCCATCCCTTACGGATTGGAGGTTTTTGAAAATTCCTTTAAGTGAAACTAATTTCTTTTCCATTAAGAACTTTCCAAATGCATCAATCAATGTTTCTTTGATATAAAGAAAAAGTTCTCCATGATATCCAATAGACAACTCCATGGTGTCATAATTCATTACATCAGCTTTTCATTGAAATAAACAAAGTTCCCTATTTAAAAGAATTGCTCTCTAGATATGCTAGGAATCATCAAAAGCAAGAAATAAAAAATGGGTACAAACACCTACATGAAGACAATCCAAACCAAGCTCCACAATTTTTACATTTTTTGTCTCAAAAGCAAGTCGAAGAGGATTTAGAACAAGTTCTGCCTCAGAAACACTTAATGTATCGCCTGCATGTGCTAAAGCAGTCAGGATAGTCTTGCTAGGAGAAGTTGGGATTGAGTGAACTGTTCCCTCTGATCCAGCATTCGTTTCACGCAAACTACTGAAAAAAAAGGTATTTCCAAAAAAATCATGCAACAAATTTTTAAATCCCTTGAATTAAAGGAACATGGAAAGAAGATAGGCCGGAAAACAGCGGCAGATAGTATATTACATTATTGCTTCTGCAATGCTTATATACTAAACACGTAAGCATATATATATATATATATATATATATATACACATACACACACACACACACACACATATATATATACACACACATATACATATATATATATATATATATATATATATATAAAATCAAACGCTCTTAAACCATTTCATACCTCTGCTCTGAACCTTTGGATGCCACAAAATTACTCTCATCATGTATGGTTTGCTGACTCGATGCCTTCAGGACAACTGGTGTTAAAAGAGCAAAGGTATTATTAAAATACACTAACCTTAAGAGGCACATAGACTTGAGCTTCAAGACCATGTATTACAAGGCATTTGATTTTATATTTTTATTTTTTGTCAACTTGCACCAATCTATTTTCTAGCACCTCCCAAAAAGTCTCGTATTAACGGAGTTGGACCCCAAAAGTTTCAAGGTATTAGCACACAGGGGCTATAATTTTCTTTCCTTTTATTTTGTTGTTTTTAACATCTTGCTTATCAGGAACACTCTCTCTTTGACTCTTTCACTCTCCTAATTTATTTTGCTTGTTTGATTCTTCTTGGTCCAAGTTCCCAAACTTTGACCAAACTTTACACATAAAGTATATTTAGTTATAACGTGAATTTTATATGATTAGACTCATTTTAAAATGTAGTTTTAAAATATTATATTTTTATAATACTCAGTATCTATATATGTTAAAATGTAGTTATTAACTCTCACATTGCCAAAGATCATGTAGTCCAGCGGCATCATCATGGTGACTTTCTCAAATGAGAGGTCACAACCTCACAGAGTCACAGGTTTGAATCACATTAGTGGCAGTAAGCCAGTAACTCTAGAATGTATGTACACCTAACAATGCCAAAGCCTTTCCACCACTGGACTTTATTAGGATGGCAGATAACATTCATCAGCTTCAACTTCCAATAAAAGCAGAAATTATATTACACTCGGCTCGGAAATGCTACCGTCTAACTTCCACTAGAACAATTGAATAAAAAATTGCAGAGTATTGATAATAATCCTAAGTCCCTAAGCCACGGAGTTGGAAAAAAATGAAAACAGTGATGAAGAATAATACATTTCCAGCAAAAAACCAGTTACTAACCTAAACACTTGTGGATTGCGGTCTGTAGAGAAGAATACTTCTTACTGGAACACTCCTTTAGCATTGACTCGAGTGACCGAGTGAGAAAAGCTCCTGCGCCGCCGCCAGACATCCTTTCCCTCCTCAATTGTATATCTTCTCCGATGCGATCGCCATCGATGAACTGATCGGAATGAAACAGAATCGGTCGGACAGATAAAATTCAAAACAATATGCGCGAATGAAATGTCATTTGGAATGATGATGGATGGGGGAGATAGAACGGGGAGATTCGACGGAAATGCTTTACCTCTTGATGGGCGAACCTTTTCTCCGATTGATGTGCATGAATTTTGGGATCTGGATTCGGGTGCTTACCCTAGGGAAAATATTTTGGATATAATTCCCAAGTGGGAAAGGGTAATTCCTGACAAGGAAAATAGGCTTTAGACAAGCGGATTTTTTTTTTAATTTTTCTTTTTTTGGTTTTCGGCTTTCATAAAGCTGTTTTCTTCTTTTTTTTTTTTTTAATTTTTTTCGGCTTTCCAAAAGCCATTTCAATATAATAATAGAGCAACACTGCTTGTGCGCAGTGATTCCCCCTCTTTTTCTCCCTTTCACACTCCAATCATTCCCTATTCCTATACCTAATTTTTTCAACTACAAATAATCAAATCTTTTCCTTCTTTTTACACAAATTACATAATCTCTTCAAGTACATCTCATATTTTCTCTCTTCTTTTCTCACTAAATATTCTAAATTTATCTATTCTTCCATAATCATTCAAGAAGTTGAAGTATATTTTTTTAGAATAATTCTTTATAAGTTTTTTAAATATGTAATACTTTTTTTTTAATTTCATAACTAGATTCATACCCGTGCGTTGCACGGCAAATAAAATTTTCAATTTTTTTAATTGTAAATAATGTCTACCATTGGTTATCCACGGCTCATTTCGTACTTCCTAAGCTCACTTCATTACTATTGATAAGTACCCACATACAATTTATTAATTACGGAGTAGTTTATTAATTAATTTATTGTCTTTGGAAAAAGAAAGAAAAAATGACTATCTAAAGTATTCAATATCTGAATCTTTCTTATCTTAATTGTATTTATCAATTCTATATTTCAAATTTGTCATCCCCTTTTGTTGTGTTATTAAATGTTTTATTTCATGTAAAAGGATTCAAGTCAAAATTTACTTCAACTCTTCCACAACCTTTATCCATTGACTAATTCTTTAATCCTAAGATATGAAGATGTATTTGAGTCACATGATAGAGAATGTCCAAGGATATGGCATATTTTAGGGTGAAATTGAAAAATAATATTAAAATTACGAATATCTTGAATTACTTTTTTTAAATAAAAAAGTTTTATGGGGCAAAAATAGTATTGAATAATATATTTTGAGTATAATATTTCTTGTGATATCATAGTATACACTCATCTAATGAACTAAATATGACTTAGGTTATGATTTTAAGCCATAGATACAAAAAGTGTAAATATTGAATACTTTAGATAGTCAATTTTGCTATCTTTTTCCTAACGCAATAAATTAATCAATCAATAAACTACTCAGTAATTAATAAATTGTATGTTGCATTTCAAGAAATGTAGATCATAGTGGTTTGAATTTTTTTATTTGTTAATTGATAAAGGATAGTAAAAATTTAAAACTATTTTTAAGATACTTTGATGATTAATAGAGTAATATAATTTTATAACCTAAATATCACTAGTTTGCAACGTACGGTCGGCGTATTATTAGAAACCTCTATCATCGACCTTTAGGGGAATTAGAAAATACTTCTGCTAAACTTGCCTTCTCTGCTAAACCTCTCGAGCTACACTACTAACTCGTTAAGCTTACGGGTGCTTAACAACCCGTTACAACTTGAGAGTTCGAGTCACACGAACCTCAACGAATCCTTCAAAGGAAACAGACCTTCCTTTGAATCAACCGAGAGAGATACTATCTCACAACGTGTCTAAGAACACAAGTACACTCAAGAACGAGACTCTCTTATAGAGTAGATTATGAGTAAACTAAGTACGCTCAAGAACAACTCAACCTGCACACACAAATGGCTATAGAAAGCTATGGAAAATGATGATATTTGAATGTAATAAAAGTATAGATGTTGTGAAGTGAATTGGTGAGAAAAGCAGACCCAAACACCCCTTTTTATAGTGCCAAAGAAGGCTCCAACGGACCAATGCATTAAAGGGGTGATTGGCTTGATTTATGGGATTGAAAAGATTTGGGATCTGCAGAATATTGGCTTCCCATCGATGTTTAAACTCAACCATCGCTGGTAAGCCAATTTTCCTTCAGTTTTGAAGTCAACGGTCACCTACCCATCGATGGGTACAAGCTTCCCATCGCTGGGTGGGAGGTTGACTTCCAAACAAGGAAAGAATCAACCTTTAATGACCACCAACGGTCATGCCTTCCCATCGATGGTATACCCTTACCATCGCTGGGTTCCCATCGATGGGATAGG
>OOIL02004591.1:793149-806255 GCA_900332095.2 Cuscuta campestris | reverse complement strand
TTCTTCTTTTGTTCATCCAAAGACGGGGTTAGGATAGTGGATTCATAAGTTTTGAGATTACCTCTTAGCCCGTCGATGGTGACATTTGAGACTCCGATGGATTCATAGATTGCGTCTGCCTTTGATCTCCATTCGGGTGTGAGGCTTCGCAGGATTTTCCTCACGAGATCCCTGTTGGTGTACGTCTTCTTGAGAGCGTGAAGGTCGTTGATGATTTTTGAAAACCAATCGAACATGTCATCGATCTTTTCTCCTTCCTTCATCCTGAACATCTCGTACTCTTGCGTTAGGAAGTCAATTTTGGCTTCCCGAACTTGGTCCGTACCTTCATATGTGACCTCTAGCTTGTCCCACATTTCTTTGGCAGTGGTGCAGCAAGAAATCTTACGATAATCATTAGGATTGACGGCACAGTACAGCATATTGATAGCCTTGGCGTAGTTCTCCACCTTTTTGATGTCTTCGGCATCAAATTTGTCCTCAGTCTTTGGGACGAGTTTTTCATCGACTTTCTTCATGGGAGTTTCCTCGCCATTCTTGATGACCAACCACAACTGAAAGTTGGTTGAGCTGATATAAATTCTCATCCGCTCTTTCCAATATGTGTAGTTGGTGCCATCAAAGAGCGGTGGCCTCGAGGTTGATTGACCTTCTCCAATTCCTGCATAAAGATTTCTAGAAGAAGAACCCATGATCGCTTTACTCTCAAACGGTTAAGTTTGGACACGAGTTAGGCTCCGATACCAAAACGTACTGCATAGAAGGAAGGGAACACATTGCAGTGAATATAAAATGCCAAAACGTACTGCAGTGAAAAATTAACGTACTAGAGAAAATTTAAAAACACATTGCAGTGAACTTCAACAAAAACCCCCATGCCAACCGGAAAAAACAACTAATTCTAAACTTTGTAAGAGAAATTTTTTTAGAATCAAATATAATGCCAAAACGAAGCATACCTGTATCTTCTCCAATATTTTGCTTAGAGGGATCTTGTCCAGTGCATCTTCGTTTGCCATTGAAACCCTGGGTCTCCTTCCAGAAGCTGCCGCGGCTTTGCGTTCAGCAGTGTGACGAGGAAGCGTGCCCGACGATTATCGCGTCGCGTGAGTGGGAAGATCGGCTGCTGCTGCGCTATAGCGTTTGGTCGTAAAGCTTTTTTTAACCTAATAAGGAGAATTTAGTATTAGTTGTTTATTTAACGACAAAAAAGGGAATTTATCTCCAAAACTAATATCACTGCTATTTTGAGTATTAAAGTGTTATTTTCGTATTTCTTCCTTGTAATTGTCATATTTTTTGGACGGAAAAACCATGTGTTGACCTCATTTATTTTTAAATAAAGTATGGATTTCATTAATATATTAATAATGAATAAATAAGATGTAATAGGGATTAGGTATTAAGAAAAATCCTTTGAGAGGGAAGGGAAAAAAGATAAAGTTATATGGGGAGGAGTATAAAGGGTAAATTTCACTAATGGTACCTGAACTTTAGTTGGAATTTCGAAGTGGTACCTGAACTTCAAATCCTTTCACAAAAATCCCTGAACTTACACAATCCTTTCACTAATGAGCCATTAGCCCGTTTCTAGGTTAACTTCCGGTCATTAGGGCCAAATTCGAATTTTATATATTTTAAAATTTTCAATTTGACCCCATTTCTTCTTTTCTTTTCTTCCAGGCCCCGTCGCCGCCGCCCGCCGGTCAAAATCGCCGGAAAATGAACTTTTTCCGATTCCGGCGAGACCAATGTCATTCTCTTCGTCTTGAGACGAGGATCAATAATATCCAAACCATTTTGTCTAATTTTGTCTGTAACTTCTCGAATCTGAATTTTTCTACTCGAAAAAACCCTAAAATCGAAATTGGAACCAAAATGGGGGGTTTTGCAAATGGTCAATTGAGGGGTCCTTCAATTTCTGGCCGGAAAACTTAGGGTTATGGCGTTAGAAGGGAGCTATAGAGAGAAGGGCGTCGGCTTCGATGAGAAAGATGACACATGGTCGCCGAAAAAGATGCCGAAGAAGGCAATCAGAGTGATACGTCCCGATGATGAATTTGTGGAAAGGGATTTTAGAATGAATCCGGTAGTCATCAATATCTTTTCCGGTCCACCCGATCCCTTGGACATCTCCGGTGCCACTATTACTACCGTTGATAATGAATTTATCAAACAAATGGGTGCCTATCCCTCTCTTGTTCGTATTTTTCAGGAGCAATGCCTTGATCGCAGAACCTTGCAGGTATTTCCATTTTCATTGAATTAGTGAATGTATTCCGCGATTGTTTTACCTGATCAGCTCTGGTTGTCTTGCTTCAATTTTGGAATCAATAAGCTATTACTATCGCATCACTCAACTTCATCCTCTCAGAGAATGTTTTATCTTGTAAACCCTTGAAGATTCAATGCTCTACTTTCTAGTAACTAGTACCTTGGATTTGTAACTGCCGCAAGGCCAAAAAAGGGTGAAGAAGAAAGAGGTGTGATCAGGTGGGACAGAAACCCAATTGCAATCTTTGAGAGAAATATCAATCCCAGAATTAGCCTTAAAACATGTACCACTTGTGGCTTTTTTTGGTGCTCCAGACTAGGGTTTTAAACAAAACAAATAATTTTGATTTGATCCGTGATTTGTATTCGCAAAAATGAATAAGAATAAGTATATAAATAAAGCAAAACGAATGCAAATACAAATATGCATATATTCATTTCGTACGATGATGAATATATATTTGTATTCAACTACACAAATTAATATTCTAATTCAACTTCTATCTTACTCCCTCCGTCCCAGTCTTTTTGAAGCCTTATTATAGTACACTATGTACTTCCAATCTCGCTGGCAAAGCACTCATATCTTCTATGGTTTCCATTTTTTTGGGAGAAAAAACCTTTGATATTGCTTATATCAATGAGAAAATTACTGAAGTAGGAGCAGAACATTTGTTGTTTACACTAATGGAACCAGTTTTCGTTGAGAGATGAAATCATTAGGAAAAGGTCCGAAATAGCCTTCAATTCTTACCCTATTTCTTTTGTCTCATTGATGCAGCGCCTCTCCCACCTCAGCTTCCTATTTCTTGTTATTTTCCTTTTTCTTGAACTCTTCTTCTTCTTCTTCTTCTTCTTCTTCTTCGATCTTCTCCTTCTTGAAATATTTTTTGTTCGTTTTTCTTCTACTCCTGCTCCTTAATCTCTTTCCTCTTCTTCTCCCCACTGGACTTACCTACGGCGACCCACTCCACCCACCCTCGATGCCAAAATTAACAAGAAGTGTACCTCCAATTTATTGGTCAGATCTTTCTTAATATTTGAAGGTAAATTTTTCTCATTTTTGAAAAAAAATGAGAAAGATAGGTTAAAGTTTGGTTATTTACTTCAAATGAGGTCTGGCTTTTGCTAATTTTTCATTTCTCGTGTGTTTTCCATACTTGTATAGTTGTATGTGTGCTCTGTCGCAGAGACAGTTATCGTTTGTATCATTGAACTCTACCGACTGTTAATGTGTAAGTCTGTGAGGTTTCCCTCTTTATTAATTATTGTTGGGTTCATGTCCTTGATATTGTGTGTTGGCTTTGTTAACGAGCTATGACTTTATTAAGTTTTAGATTTGATCGAATTTGAGATTAATGTGTTTTAAATTTGATTTTTTCCGAGTCTAATCGGTCTGAGGTCCTATAGGATATGGGTCTAATCGGTTCCAACTTCCGATTTAATTTGATTCGGATCCTAAATCGGGTGGGAATACATTCCGTTTGGTTTTGGCTTGGTTTGGGTCATTTTGGGTGTTTGGTCATAAATCAGTTCTTCAGTTTTTGGGCCATTCGCTCCCGGGTCATTCGGTTCCGGTGATCTGTATCTGATCTCATTTGCCAGGCCTAGCTATGCCTCGGCATGGCCAGGCAGGGTTTTAAACGTTTAATCCTAAGAGTGGTATACGTTGTCGTGCTACTCTCTATGTTGTGTGGTGTTTGCTTTTGCAAGTATAGAGCACTTAGCCATTTGAATTACCCTCATTTCATGATCTCAGAAGCTGTCTGTTGATAGGAAAACATTACCCAAGAGTGAGCTCCTCTATAAAAAAAAAGTAATCTTAGTGATAGCCATCGACTAAGAAAAAGTAGCTTCCTACTCGTGTTCTTGAATCTTGGTTATGTCGATTTACGACATTTTTGCCTGCTCTTTATCTGCCAAGAATTTTACATTGTTTGATTCTTTTTAAGATTTTTAGTTATGGGTATTGCTACTTTTTCTTTGCCAAGATCAAGAGAAGTCGCGAGTCTCTTCTTCAGCTCATTCTGTGTGTTTTTTTTGCTAGCTAACTAACTAGTAAGTTGATTAAATTTTAGATGTTTGATCACCCTGGGTACACAAGTGGCTGTTCTTGCAGTGGGCTTTTTCACTGGGATAAGCCACCTGCGGATAAGTTACTGTTCAAAAACAATTCTGAATTTGCCATGAAGAGTTGCTGCAAAAAGGTGCTCTGGTTTGTTCTATTATTGAGTCAGATTCTCCATCGTTCTCTCTACTCAATGGTCCTTATATCCAAACGACTCTTCTTGCAGGATCTGAGGTTGGTCAGTGTTGACAAGTTGAGTTTGATCCCAAGCTTTCATCAATTCAATTACTTGACGTTTACAGTGATCGACGAGCTTTCCAATGAACACATAACTTTCCAAGCTGCGATTCTTGAGATGGTAGCCGAGGACCAATTCCTGCTAGGTTTACTTAGAGATGTCTCACATGATCAGGTGGTTGCTGTCATTCAAATCGAAGAAGGTAACTTTGTTGCTTATTGGGTTGATGTATCTTGTTTGTGTGTTTTGTTTTTATTTTGGTTACTTCATTACAATAAATTGATGTGTGAATCCTTGATACTAATTGCAGGATGTGGGGAGCGTGCAGTTTCTTCTTCAGAGAATTGAGAATCCTGGAAGCCAAATATGTAATGTGCCATGGCTGAAGTTTGCTTTCATTAGTTAATCTCTACAAGAATTTAATGTTTTGAACAATGATGTTTGAGCTATGTGCTATTTGCTTGTCAAAACGCTAATAAGCTGCCACTATGCATTATTGAAACAACTATCCGCAACTCAAACGAGGGGACGTCACCCGTATCAAGTTGATGTAATACTACTTACTATACACTGTATGTTATGTCCCTAAAACTAATTACATTTATGATAGTTAATATTATACTATAGATATTTATAGCGTTTTGACATAGATGTCAAAGTAAATCGCACATTCTAAAATTTTTAAAATTTTAATTTATAACTAATTACATTTATGATAATTAATACTAACTCCGTCCCAGAGTATTTGTCTACTTTTATTTTAATATATCATCCAATACACTTCTTTAATTCATTTTATCTTATAATTTGTATATTTAAAAATTATAAAAATTATATATTACTCCCTCCGTCCTAGAGTAAATGTCCACTTTCATTTTTACATACCATCCAGTACACTTTTTTAATCTATTTTATTTTGTAATTTGTATATTAAAAAATTATAGAATCTATATATCAATAATCTATATGTTAAGCCAAATCAAACAAGATCACACATGACTATATTTAGGCTTACAAATTGAGAGAATTTGATGAGTCAAAGTGCTTTGATAAATAGTTCTAAAAATCAAAACTGGACGAATACTCCGGAACGGATGGAGTATTATACTATAGATATTTCGATGATGAATACCAACTACTCCCTCCGTCCCATTTTATAACGCCTGTTTCGGTTTACGATGTTTGACTGAAGTTATTTCTAAATCATTTTATATGACAAATGGTATAGAGTTAAAAAAATAAAAATTACATATCAAAATACTACATCAAAAAATCTACAAAACTAGTAGTGACGATAATGTTTTATTTTATCAAATTACTAACGAAAATAAAAAAAGAAAATGAATGAAGTTTGACCCTGTGATAGTAAACATGTATTATAATTTTGGATGGAGGAAGTAGTATTTAATTTCTTATACATAAATACTCAAATACTAAGTCTTTATCATTTTACAAAGTTATAAATAGAAAATAATAATTTTTGTGAGACGAATCTATAAATTTTTACAAAGTTAGAAATGGAAAATAATAATTTTAAAACAAAAAAATACTAATTTTAAAATGAAACATACTTGTTATTCGACGTAGAATTTTTTAAAATATACGGAGTATACGGAATAAAATTAATGCTCAATGAAATAAATGCGCCCATAAAAATCCATTTTTCTTTTATATATTTGTTTTTCTTTGTTAAAAAGTTAGGATATCGCTCCAATTAGTATTAGTTCAAAGAAAAAAAAATTGAAATGTAATTTCGTTTAGTGTTACAAATCTATCCGTTCTTAGAATAAATTTATTTGTTAGTTTTTGAATATCAGTTCTTTTTTTAAATTTTTGGAAAGGTTGCGTTTCGTGAGCGCTGTCGCATTCATTCTCTGGGATAGGATAGGCGTTGAGCTGGCGGTTCTCGTAACTTGTTGACAATTTCTTAAAAACTAGCGTTGCCACTTGAGGAGTTGCAAATTGGAAGGATCGATAATATGATTTTGAAAATAACTTATTGCGTTGCTATTATTATTTATATATTATATTTTTTATTATATTTATCATTATTATTTGTATTATTACATACTATTCTTATATTTATTATTATTAATAAGGAGTGTAATTATTATTATTATTATTATTATTATTATTAATATACTACGGGCACTATTATTATTCTTATCATTAGCATTCCTATTTACAATATAAAAAAAATGAATAGTGTAGAATAAGACGAGATATATACATAATCTGATCCTATGCATCATAGAATTCTAATAATGAATTAAAATATAAAGGTTTTAAGGCTTGATTATATTGAGAAATTTGTGTATAACAAGTACAAGATTTAAAAACTAATTTTGTAAATGTTACTAGTTGACATGACAAGTTAAAAAGGTTGTCCAAAAAGCACGCCGAATGTTACAATTTTAGAAGGCTAATTTTCAAATTTATATATAAAGGTTAAAAGATGATTGATAAAATTATCATTTTTATTTTAAGACTCAACTTTGAAAAATGATAAGATGTAAAAACTCATTTAAAAAAATAAGAGGAATTTCAAAAAGAACAAGAATAATACACCGTAACAAAAATTAATGTTAACTTTTTGTGGTGGAGAGGCGACCTATATTAACGAGTTGTTGTTTGTAGCTTAACGAGGTAAGTGGCGATCTGAGTAGAAGGAGGGCAGATCCCTCAGATCCGAATAGATCTCCGCCGACGACTTCCCCTTTGTTTCCGTTTCTATTTTCAATTTTTAGATCTATATGCAAGAGAAAGGGGTTGATGGAGATGGAGGGTCACGGGTCGGCGTTTGATCCGCAGAGGAAGAAGGCTTTTCTTTACTGCGCATTCATCAATCCCCTGACACCTCTCCGATCACAATTATATGGTTCTTGAAAACCAAAAACTCATTCTTTCAACATTCATTCAATTTTAACACCCCTTCTTCAATCTTCACTGCTTTTTCAGTTAACAAATATATGGTGTGATTTGTATCATTATTCCACCAATTTGAAATGGCTTCTCCTTGGGCCTCTGCTGCTAGGCGGCGACGGCGGCGCTCTGTTTGGCTGTCCTGTGCTTGTCTTCCCTGTCCGGATTCGACCTTATTCCGGCCTCGATTTCACGCGGTCGTTGAAGACCCCCATAGGTACCGTTCCTCCGTCCGGGAAAACCGCCCTAGCGGATAGGCGGGCATTTGAGAGAAAACCTCCCCGATCGGGTAAGACGAAGTGACCGGAGACTTCTTCAGGCGGCCGGAGTGAAGCCGGACGCGGTGGTGGCGCTCGACGGAATAGGGAACTGCAACCGCCGCGGACTCGAGTTTCCCGCTCTACGTGAAGAAGGGAGTGGAATTTGATCGGTAAGACGTGGACTTTGATGCTGATCGGAGACGGAATGCATTTACCGGTAACAGGACCACATGTAGATCTGCTACTTTCGGTAAGTATATACTTACCTCCTTCCCTGTTTGGCCATATTTCCATTTACTATCTTTTCTATTCATTTTATTTAAATATTGATATAGAAAGGAAAAAAAAATAAAATTTACATATTTAAAAACAGTTTTTGAAATAAGAGATATCAAGAATATTTTATTTTATCAAATAACTAATAAAAAAATAAACAAAAGTTCTCGCAATGGTTGAAAAAGTAAATGTGACATTCTTTTAAGAACGGAGGGAATACTTAGGGGAATTCAGTATTATATGTTTGTATTTCTCAATGTAGTATTTAAGTCAATGCTCGCCATCACTGGACATTGTTCAAACTAAATATTCACCATCAGTTGACATTCTTTCCACCACTATATATTATTTAAGTACTATTTAGGAAATAAAAAAGTTTACTTACTATATTAAGAAAGAATATATATATGCTTTAGTACTATTTAGTACAAATTTTACTTTTTAATACGCGGGTCTAGGGAAAGTGATGTTTGCGGTCATGGTTTGTCTTTGTTTTGCTTTCTTTTTTGAGGAAATAAAAATACACCAAGCAAGGGTACACCATTTTGGTGTATACATTTGTAACACAAGCCCAACATTTTTGTTTGCATGGTGTGTACATGTTGTAGGTACACCATTTTGGTGTATCCCATACTTTATTCAATAAAAAAATTCTTTGGTTAACTTAAGGAGGCGTTTAGGGTTGTGAGGGTGTGATAGATTGATCAAAAACATAAATTATAAATCAAAATAAAAAATAGATAGTTTTTAGGGAAGAAGTCTACTCCCCAGGATTCATGAAAAAGTTCACCCAGGTTTGACCTCCGGTGAAAGCTTTGTCCGTTATTAAGTTGAAAACAAGACAAACGGATACCGACTTTGTAATAGCGTCAATATCACCAGAAAAAACAGACAGTTTAGCTTTGATTGAAAGTATATTTAGAGCCTACTTTCGAGTTTAGTAGTATATGAGTAATTTGGGTAAATTGCTCACCAAGTACCTATGTTTTTTTTGAAAGTGGTTTCCAAGTTTTTCCGAATTATTTTAAGCGTTTACTTGGTTTCCATACATTTTAGAAAACGGTCCACAGGTCTCTAAATTATTTTGAGTGGTCCCTTCAGCAACATTTTCCATACCAAATTTGAACAACATGTGCATGTTGATCAAACAATTTTGGCATACTTGATCTGAAAAAGCCTTTGAAGGGAGTACTAATGCTTCAGTTAGAAAGTATATGAACCCTTTAAAAATAATGACAACTTATGAACCTACAAAACACTTTCAAAAATATATAATATATAAAAACCTAGTAGGTGCTTAAAATAATATAGAAACTTAGAAAGTATTTTCAAAAATAAAAAATATGGACCTTGTAAGCACTATAGTCGAGTAATTTATAATTATAAACAGATTGGAAAAATGTGTTTTAGCAAAACAGAAATTCAAAGAATATTTTTAAACACAATCTTTATCCTCTTTGATGCTCTTTCCATATTATACTACCTCCATCCTAGTTTATTTGTCCAGTTTGACTGTTTCAAGTTCAAATGAACAAGCTTTGAGTCTTAACTAATCTCAATTTGAATTGCGTATTAGTATAATAATATAAAATTTTAAAAGTTTTCAATAACATAAATCTAAAAATTTCATTTTTTTTTGGAGGAAAACAATACTCTAATATCAAACAAGTATATGAGTTACAAAATCCGGAGGGATAACAGAAGCATTTTTTTGCCGTAGCATGAGTCACCTCATTAATCTTGCATTAATGAACAAAATGAAACGAAACATGTAAAAACGTAGAACGACACACATCAAGAATATAATCAAGATGTTGAACACATAAAATTGCATCCTTCTCTCAGTGCGCCAACCAAAACTTCATAGTATGAAAAGTTCTCCACCTCACGAACTCCGCGATCCTTCAACCAAGATAAACCCTAAACCCTACAAGCCACCACCTCCGCCAATAAGGGGTCATTAGAGCTGTGGACCTTACCATTCATTGCAGCCACAAAAGGAGTCATCAATCTCCCGTAGCAAACTTCCAACGTAACTATTGTTTAATACACTCTATTAAGAAATTACGTGTTCGTCATGGAAGATGACTTCCATGGAATCACCGCCCTTAGCCTAAGCCGGAACGTGGTAAACGCGTATTGAGGTGACTTCCATGGAATCAATGCCAAAAAGAAGCAAAAATGTATTCTAAACTTTGAATTACGTCTAACATTCTCAAAAAAACCTAAACGAGTTCAACAAAGCCAAAATAAATTCAATACGTTAATCAAAAAACATTGCCAAGCTTAAAAAATTAAAACACACTACATAGAACCTATGGGAAACAACAAACACATTGCAGAAAATAAGAACACATTAAGGAAAATTAAAAAACACATTGCAGTGAATCTACTACAAAAACCCCCCTGCCAACCCGAAAAAAGACTTATTCTAAACTTTGTAAGAGAATTTTTTAGAAGCAAATTCAATGTCAAAACGAAGCAAAAACTTATTCTAAACTTTGAATTACGTCTAACATTCACAAAAATTGCCCGTACGAGTTCAACAAAGCCAAATAAATTCAACACGTCAATAAAAAAAACACTGCCAAGCTTAAAAATTAAATCACATTGCATAGAACCAAATGGAAACAAAAAACACACTGCAGAAAATAAAAACACACTGAAGAAAATTTAAAAACCCATTGCAGTGAACCTTCAACAAAACCCCCTGCCACCCCAAGGAAAAAAATTTATTCTAAACTGTGTAAGAGAAATTTTTTTAGAAGCAAATTCAATGCCAAAACGAAGCAAAAACATATTCTAAACTATGAATTACGTCTAACATTCACACAAAAACCTAAACGAGTTCAACAAAGTCCAAAAAAATTCAATACGTTAATAAAAAAAACACTGCCAAGCTTAAAAAATAAAACACACTGCATAGAAGGAAGGGAACACATTGCAGTGAAAATAAAATGCCAAAACGTACTGCAGTGAAAAATTAACGTGCTGAAGAAAATTTAAAAACACATTGCAGTGAACCTTCAACAAAAACCCCCATGCCAACCGAAAAAAACAACTAATTTTAAACTTTGTAAGAGAAATTTTTTTAGAATCAAATTCAATGCCAAAGCGAAGCATACTTGTATCTTTTCCAATCTTTTGCTTAGAGGGATCTCGTCCAGTGCATCTTCGCTTGCCATTGAAACCCTGGGTCTCCTTCCGGAAGCTGCTGCGGCTTTGTGTTTGGCGGTGTGACGAGGAAGCGTGCCCGACGATTATTGCGTCGCGTGAGTGGGGAGATCGGCTGCTGCTGCGCTATAACGTTTGGCCCGTAAAGCTTTTTTTAACCTAATTAGGAGAATTTAGTATTAGATGTTTATTTAAGGACAAAAAAGGGAATTTATCTCCAAAACTAATAGCACTGCTATTTTGAGTATTAAAGTGCTATTAATTTAAAGTGCTATTTTCATATTTCTCCTTTATTTTTGTTTAAAAGTTTTACTCATTTCGTTTCAAATGAGTTGACAGAGAACATAGAACAAATATTCATTTTGCATAAAATATTTTTCATTAATAAAAGTAGATAAATAATAATACAATCACAATAATAAATGAATCAAAACCTTTGTCATGCTAGGAAGCGGCACAATAGGGCACTGAAAATGGGTTTGAAGCCCCGGAGCTTCAAACTGGGGCTTCAAACATTCATTTTTTACATTTTTAAATATACATCTTCTAAAATTAAATTAATAAAATTTAATTAATTTATTATTTAATTATATTGAAACACGATTAATAAAAAATACATTCATTAAATAAAAAAAAGTGACAATAATTAAAAAAAGATACATTAATAAAAAACTAAGGTAAATTATATTTCTCCTTGATCTCTCTTATTCCTTGCTCGTAGATCATTCGTCCAATCTCCGACAACGTCCCGGGGTCAGTTTGCATGACTTTCATCTCGGCCTCCTGCTCCTTTAGCTTCAACTCCTTCTCCTTTAGCTTCAACCTCTCTTGTTCTTGGAGATTGAACGCCCGAAGTTGTTCAACCATTTCCCGGTCGATTTTCGTCGCGGGAAGAAGCGGAAACAAAAGCGGACCCTCATGAATCAGAGGCAATGGATTTTGCCATCTTTCTTCCAATCGGCCGTGGAATGGGATCCTCATCATTGGAATCCGCAACGTTGAAGGGAGGGATTTGATCGGTTGAACTAATAGTTGTCGACCTCAACCTCGGCGTTGACGGTGGATCTTTTTCGGAACGATCCGCCGCCGGGATTGTTGAGTTGTTGCCACTTCGGGAAACGACTCAAAATTCTCCAAAGATCGATAGGCACCTTGCCTTGGTGCCCGTCGTCTTGATACCGGGCCGTGGTAAGCCGGAGAACATCAGTGTCGTTCGTCCCGCTCCTCCGGACCGAGAGCATTCCTTGGTAAACTCTGATAAACTTTCAGACTTTACGGTTGATGTGGCTCCATTTGGAAGTGAGTTGGTCCCGGGTTGGGTAGGAGCTGTCCTTGTTCATCGCCGTGAAGAACTTCTCCTCGATATGATCCCACATCGCATCCTTCGTTTGCTCCGAACCTTTAAAAATGTATTACACAATTTTTCTAGACACCATGAAAAATAATATATATAAATAAAAACATAAATATATTAGAAAAATAATTTTATTACCAATGATAGGATGCTCGGAGATGTCAACCCAAGCCGACGCCAATATGCACTCCTCCGGCGTCCACTTTTGGATTGACTGTGCTGCCTCGGTCAACGTGCTTTTGGCTTTGTGGCTCTTCCGGCGTGTACTTTTTTTCGACCCGGATGGTTCCAGTTGAGTCTCCAGAACCGAATCTCGATCGACGTACCCCGATTGTTGCGTCTCGTAGATCGGCGGTCGATCGCCCCACTGTTGGTACAACCACATCGCGGCATCGCTCGACGGGAGATTGTCGGGAAAGAAGCCGGAGCCGGAAGGATTCATGCTGAAAAGAGAGGGAGTGATTTCGAATTCTAAAAATTGGGAAGAAGAAGAGATTGAAGATGGAGAAGTGTGAGAGATTGGGAGAGGGGGGGGGGGGT
>OOIL02004591.1:779943-792918 GCA_900332095.2 Cuscuta campestris | reverse complement strand
GACGAATGACGCAGTGTCATTCGTTTGACGCAAGGCTCCTCACGCCCCGTTAACGCCGGCAGGGGGCGGTGTTTAATGCCCCCGGGGCGTTAAACGCCCCGCAACGCCGGTGGGCGTGAGGAGTATACCCAGTGCTCTTATGCTCTCAAATAGTCGTACTCCGTGCCTTCCCCAGAGCCCAACAAGTCCATGCAATAGTGTGCAGCTTCAACAAAGAATCATTCTGACATCGGAGTTAGAACTAATCTTGGAAAGAGGTTGAAGTCTTGAAGATGCTCTATCATCCCCTCCACCCAAAGGCCTCCAAATGAATTAGAAAAAGGGTTTCACAACAAGACATTGTCAATAGTCTCTACCCCTCCCCCTCTCCCACAAAGAGGCGATCCCCACTGAACTCCACCCTCTAGGCTAGGGGAGATTCCTTAGTATGAAGGATATCTCTAATAGCCCTCCATAGACAAACACGAACTTCCGGAATCACTAGAATTCGCCAAAGTCTACTCCAGTTTGAAAAAAGGACACCAGTGAATAGGGTGTGCATGAAATCCGTTCCCGTTGGACCGTTCCGAAAAATCCTGGTTCCGTTTTGTAATTGTACCGATATATTGGGATACATTTTTTTATACATTTTTTTTATCCTGAACCCGTTCCGTCCCAATATCTAATGGGACATGAGCGGGACCACTAAAATTTATACCGATCCGTCCCGTTTGTCTCGTTTCATCTACTCTACTAATATATAATACTAATTCTAGTCCAAAATCCAATACACTCATTTTTTAATTAATTAGTTATTTAATTAAGTTAACTTCATAGGCTTGAAATTTATTTAGACACGTTCTACTCATTGTTTTTTGTTGGATGAATACATGTTTCTTTTTTTTGAATGAAATATCACTCTCTCCCACTTCTTATGTTTGCGATTTAGGACAAAATAGGACGACCCGAATCTGTCCCATTTTATTCCTGGCTCGAATTTTATGGGACAAACCGGGATAAGGTTGTAATCCGAACCGTTTATATATAACGGGACAAGACGTGGGACAACCTAAAACCAGACCGTCCCGATCTGTGCCCACCCCTACCAGTGAAGCTTCCCCGCATCTCCCGCCTATAGGCACTCTTAACATATTAACTCCATGCAATTCGCCAAACTAACACCATCCATCTCCCGTGTTCACGTGAACAAGAACCCTCTAAATTTGAATTAGCCTCGCAGCCCGAGGCTCGTAAAATTTCTCTAGTCGATCTACATTCCAAGTGTTGCGGTTGAAGTCCACAAGATCCGCAATTAGCCTTGAAATATATAGCTCCTACATCAAGAGGCAGATTAAGTGTGCCACACTACCACCATTCAATAACCAAGGGGATCCCTAAGTATTAGTATCATTTCCATCTCCAATTCGGTGATGCACCCCCCTTTGAATAAGTTCATGTGCTGCAAGGATACTCCTCTAACAAAAGATAAAAGAATGTCTCACATGGACATCAAGAAAAGAAGATTGAGGAAAATATTTGGCCTTAAATACATGTGCCACTAAGAAATCCCCGTATGGATACCCTAGGCTGGGAGGTATCTGATAAGTCCATTTTGTACGCACTTATCTTCTCTATATTTAATGTGTTGTGGTCCAATTTTGGATTAAACAAATTAATTTCTCAATGGTTTTTATATCTTTTATTCATAATTGCAAAAGTGTACAAAAGTTATGTCTTGTTGTAAAAAGAATAAAAATTGAGTCAAAAGTGGTACAAAAAGTGTAAAAGATTATGCAAATGGAATACAACGAATCAAGGAGACAAAAGATGGTGAAAATCCTTGAAGTGAAAAATGTGCATTCAAATGTGGGAGTGCACCCCGTCAAAAGATTTGAGGTCAAACGGATTGAAAAAGCACCAAAAAGAAATTGTTTGGAAAGAACAAGATTGAATTGATTCAAAATTAATTTGTTTGACCCAAATTGGTTCGGAATTTGAAGTCAGCGCAGAAGGAAATGTTGTTCAGAATAAAATTTTGAGCAAGACTATATTTTTAGAAAATATTTTCGGACCGGGTCAAAATCCGACCAACCAGGTGTTGCCACGTGGCGCAACCTGACTGGCCGCCCAAGTGTGGCAGCAATGTAGCAGCAGGCCAGCAGCAAGTGGGTGGATCTCCATGAATTAAAGAAAAAAGAAAGAAAGAAAGATAGAAAGGAGTTAGTGGAGTGACGCATGAAGAAACAAAAGAAATATACTCCACTCCCAGTCCCGCTAGGGGTACACCACTTGTGTACCCCATTTGCACACCATATACTCCCCCCTCCCTCTCCCTTACCCCCACCCCCCTCCCCTGTTTTTTTCTTTCTCATCCAATTTCCGGTTCTTATCTCTCCATCTCTCTCCTTCGGTTTTCTTTTTTCTTTTCAATTTTTTACAAATCTGATTCATCGGACATCGCTAATCCTCTGCAGCACCATAACTCGCTGCTGCCATATGTCTTCCCACCCGCCGTCGCCGCTGCTCTGTGTCCTCCCACCTGCCGTCGCTGCTGCTTTGTGTCTTCCCACCCGCCGCCACCATTGTTGTGGGTCTTCCAACCCACTACCGTCATAGTCCATCAATGACTCGCCATGATTTGGGGTATAAAATTCACAATTTTTAATTCTATTACTATAATTATTGAAAAAATCCTGAAAGAATTCTTTTTTTAGTAATAATGAAAGAATTTTATGGATACAAAGTTATTAATTGTGATTACGGTTGTTTATGATTATTTCCATAAACATGTGTTAATTGTAAGAATTCTGATTTTTTCTCTCATATTTGCTCACCGCCGATCCACGTTTCTCGACGTCCACTCTCCGCCGGTCCTCCTTTCTCTCTCGCTGCCCAGAAACTGCACGGAGGAGGCTCTCTGTGACCATGGCTTAAAGTGATGTTTATATGTGCGTATATTTTCATAGACAATATGCTATTTCTGGTACTATAACATAGACAGAGAATGTATGTGTTAATTGAAACTGAAGAGTTTGAGTGCTCTGATGAATGTTTTGATGTTTGACAGATTTAGTAACATGTGGATGTTATTAGAGATGAACATATTTTACCAATCATTTTGGACCATACATGTTCGAAGCGGAAGGACGCCCTAAGTCAACATACGAGAAAATTACTCGCAAACAAAAGGTAAACAAGAAAGGGTGATACAATGCTTATAACGAAGATCCATGTCAAATGTCAAACAATCCTTACGAGCATTTTGGAGTTGGCACTGGAGAAAAAGAAGTTCCAAATCAAAGGTCAAGCGAGCCTTCCAAGCGTGTTCGAGTTCCAACGCAAGCATGGGAAGTCCTAGATGGGGATGGGATTTTTGAACTTACCAATCTGAACCTTTGTTAAGGCTTTCCATAAGTTCGAAGCTTATGGTTCCTATTTTTTGTGTATAAATGATTATGCATTAACTCGTGTACTCATTAAACCTTCACTAGTCTTCTTAACACTAGTCTTCTTAACACTACATTAAACCTTTACGACATGAAATGTCTCTGACGTTGGTTCCAAAGTTTGTTATATTTCACATATTATAACAACAATATTAGTCTTCTTAACACTACTTAATGACACTTAATATTTTTGTGTCTAAAGAAATACACATTTAGTATTTTTATGACCAAACATTTCTTATTCCATTTGTTTCTTTTTAGAGTATGAGAGATATCGTGAAATGCTCTTATTACTAAAATATTTGACATATTTGACAGGTGAAATTTTTTAAACAAGGTACACAAAAATTTAATATATGTGTTTAAACAATTACAAATATATAAGGGGGCTATTGTCAATGAAGAAAATAGAAACAACAAACATGTTGACAATATGTAAAATTCACTTCTACATGTAGTTAACATCGTTAATTCTTGTCCAAAACATCGTTAATTGAACATTCACAGACACTATGCATCTGTAATTATGAATTGACAGAGAATTAATGTATGTGGTAATAGAGACTTAGTGTATGTGTTTAGGCACTCAGAGACATTAAACTTTTGTGAGATCCATGTGTATTCAAGAAAAAGCAATTCAATCAAATTATTGTCTATCTATCAATAACAAAGAAAATTTATGAAGTAAACATGAAAGATGTAGAAGAAATTGAGTCCACATTAATTGGTATGGTCATGTAATATACAAAGTAATACACAAAGAGCCAACAAGCACAACAAATAATACTACAAAGAGCCAAGAATGAGATGTAAAAAATGAAATGTAATTAGAAATATTGGATAACTTCTTAGGAATTTAGGTGATGGCATCATGATAATCTGAGTAGATACAGTAGCTGGAGGAGTAAGCTGCGACATTGAAGCTCACCTACAAGAAATAAAACATTCTTAGAGATTCTATGGTGTGTGATTTTTAGACGATGAATGTCTGTGATGTGCATTTACGAGTTAACAAACATGAAATGTCTATGACTAATATATCCCAGACACGTAATGTTTTGGCAATGTTGAGAATGATACAATGTTAAATATTCACAAATTGTATGTTCTTTTAATTAAAAGATTTGTCTATGCAATATCGACAAGTTTAGTTTCACAGACTTGAAATGTCTATGCGAGGTTTCTCACATGCACCTCATGTCTGTGTGATTCTGCGAACAATAAAATATTATACTTTTTCACAAAAATATTAAATTAGACTTCAAGTACTCACAAATAAACATTTTACATAAACAAAACAATGTAAGGCATGACTTTTACTCATATCTTAAGGTAAGAAAAAAAATCAAAAAATTGCTGCTGGGTACCCCTTATTTTGAGATAAAGACTGGCAGGTCCCATTATTTTTCAAAATATACTCCGAGGTACCTTAAGATATTCGAAAACTGACTCCGGGGTGACAATCCGTCATTCCCTCCGTTAATATTTCTTCTCCGTTATCCTCCTCCTCCTCCCAAAAAATTGCTGCCAGGTACCCCTTATTTTGGGATAAAAACTGGCAGGTCCTATTTTTTTAAAAAACTTACTCATAGAGATTTAAAATATCCTTTGTTCAAAATATTACTTTATCGAATTAATATACAATATATGTTTTATTTAATAATAGGTCAAAAATTAAAAACAGTTGATTGAAAAAAGTCAAAACGTGACATATGCTCCGAGACAGAGATAATATTATGTACTCCCCCCGTCCTAATTCTTTCTTCCCAGTTTGATTTTCCCCATTTTTAATTTTTGGCTTTGACTTCAAATTTTACCCTCCTTAAAAAAGATTTTTTGAATTTTTTTTGCAATCATTCAAAATATAGAGCTAGAAGATAATTGGTATAAATATATGAGGGTATTAACTTTTTTTATTAGTTTTACTACTCTAAATCTTTAATTGAAAATTAATTTTAGTAATATATTTACGTATCATTTATAAAATTAAAATTATTTATTCACTTGGTTATAAATTATACGTCGTAATTCATAATAATATTAAATTTAACACTATTTTTATTGTTTCATATTATCTTTACAAGACATATTAAATTTAACACTATTTTTATTGTTTTATCTTATTCTTTCTCAAGTCCTCTTGTTTTCTCAATTTACCAAGACACCATTACCAATGGCGACTATCAAATTGACTAATGCGGAGTACTATTTTTCTAAATAATAATGATTGTTACTCCGTATTTTTTAAAAATAGAGTAATAAAATTACTACTCTGCAATTAATTTCTAATAATAATTAAGAAAATAATAGGAAATATGAGTACATAATATTATCTCTGTTTCGGAGCATATGTCACGTTTTGACTTTTTTCAATCAACTGTTTTTAATTTTTGACCTATCATTAAATAAAACATATATTGTATATTAATTCGATAAAGTAATATTTTGAACAAAGGATATTTTAAATCCCTATGAGTAAGTTTTTTAAAAAAATGGGACCTG
Organism: Cuscuta campestris; assembly: GCA_900332095.2. Taxonomy (NCBI): domain Eukaryota; kingdom Viridiplantae; phylum Streptophyta; class Magnoliopsida; order Solanales; family Convolvulaceae; genus Cuscuta; species Cuscuta campestris. The sequence goes on along the minus strand of OOIL02004591.1, from coordinate 786,991 downwards.
CCAGTCTTTATTCCAAAATAAGGGGTACCTGGCAGCAATTTTTTGGAGGAGGATAACGGAGAAGAAATATTAACGGACGGAATGACGGATTGTCACCTCGGAGTCGGTTTTCGAATATCTTAAGGTACCTCGGAGTATATTTTGAAAAACAATGGGACCTGTCAGTCTTTATCCCAAAATAAGGGGTACCCAGCAGCAATTTTTTGGAAAAAAAATTGTACTAAATGATTGAATCTTTGCTTAAAAAATCTGATTATATTGCAAGAAAGAGCCATATTTACTCTCCAAAATCTTAAAAAATTGTTAAAATTACTAAAAAAAATTGATTTGAAAAATGATGAAACTAGTTTTGAAGAAAAAGAAATCTATTGGATGGATTCAAGAAGAGAATTGAAATTAGTCACGCGAGAAAATATTAAACAACGAAAGAGGGTAAAATGCAATAATATGATGTATATTGTTAAGTAAAAAATAGACATTTAAAGCCTGTAACTTGTAGTTCACATGTTGAACATACATTTTAGTAAAATTTGTTGTGTATAAGACTAAAAGATACAAGTTTTCCCTATAAAGGACTAATAATGTTTTTTTCCTTTTCTAAGAGTATTTTTTTAAAAAATTCCTTTCCTACCCCTAAATTATAGGCGACCACTTGTGTGGATAAAACCAACGCCCCTTTGCAGTTTTTTAGTTCTTATCTCTAAATATTTTATTTTCATAATTATGGATTAATTAGCCATTATTTATGCCTATAGTTTAGGAAAAAAATGTATTACTCCACAACCCCTAATTTATCTCCACTCATGAGATTTTGCTTTACCATTTTTCCTCGGCATTGCTTTGTTCTACTTCTTCACAAATTTTGCTTTGTGCTTTGCCAATTTTTATTACCTTTAAAATAATATAATAATATCATTTCTTGTTTTTAAAACATTTTTGCCACATTTTTGTAGAATCTTTGATATAATTTTTATGTATATACTTTTTTTTTAAAATTTTACACCATTTTTTTGAAAAAGTGAACTAAAACCAACTTTAGGTAAACAATGTAACATGTAACAAGAAGATAATCTCTGGACAAAAGAAGTGTTTTTTCACCGTAAAGAAAGAATTACTCAAGATCATAATGTCTTCCAATTGCATTAGACTTAATTCTAGTACGTCTTTTCTTAATGTTCTTTGTTTATATTTTCATTTTTTAATTTGACCCAATTTGTGTGTGTTTATATTTTTCTATGCAAAAAGCATTAAACACTGATTTACTACTGATAATGATCGACTTTCCCAATATAAGATCATGTGTTTTTAATTCCTAGAATCTTTGTTCATTATTTTTTAGTCATTATTCAAGTAAATGACCATCATTACTGGACATTATTCTTCCCACTAAGACATTATTGATTCTTATTTGGAGAATAAAAAAATTTAAGTCCTAAATTAAGAAATGACATACTATTCAGTGCAAATTTCACTATTGCCAAAAATATTTAGAATCAAAGACATTTAAGCAAACATTTAAACTCAAAGACATAACAAAATTTATTAAAATAATAATGAAGTAAAAAAAGAATAGAACTAAAACATAATGACTTTCTCAATTTAGGACCATATGTTTTTATTTCCAATGTATGATTATTAGTCATTATCTATTAGTCATTATTCAACTAAATATCCAGCATCACTTAGACATTATTCTTCTCATTAGTCATTATTAAGTCATATTTAGGGAATAAAAAAGTGCAAGTCCTACAATGGAAAAATCCAATGATGCTGAACATTTAGTTGAATAATGACTAATAGAATAAATTTGTTCATGAATAAAAGTTGATTTTATGTGTAGGTCTTCATGAATAGGTTTTGGGTAATTTACAGAAATAGGACAAAAACATAATGACTTTCTCAATATAGGAACATATGTTAGTTATTATTCAACTAAATGTCCAGCATTTCTTGGACATTATTTTTTTCACTAGTCATTATTAAGTCATATTTAGAGAATAAAAAAACTTAAGTCTTACATCAAAAAATGATTTATATTTTAGTTATATTTAGTGCAAATTTCACTTATGGGTATAAGGACATTATTTTTTTAATCCAAGTATAAGGACATTATTTTTTTAATCCAAGTATAAGGACATTATTTTTTTAATCCAAGTATAAGGACATTATTGATTACATAGTGTCGAAAAAAACGGATAGGGAGGAAGAACTTGTTGAGTACGGTGTGTTTAGAGATTGGCAATGGAGTGGAGGAGTGGCACTTAATAAGGTAGAATATGTAGAAATTGTAGCCTAAAAAATAGGAGAATTAAATGTTTGATATTATCTTTAAAAATGTAAAGAAAATTAAAAATAAAAATAGAAGGAAAGCCGCATGAGATCATGCGCATGATATTAGAAGGGCAAAGATAGGATTAGGAGGTTATTTAAGTAATTTTCTACCCCAAACGTGTAGTCACATAGGACCACTCCTATTTAGGGAAAACCACCCTCTTTTACTCCTATTGTTGTAAATTTCTCTACATTTTACGCTTGTATCTAACACTTCACTTGCTTTTGGAACTATTTTTATAGGATTATGCTATGTGTATCCCAAGTTTTGTACCCCACAGTTTTGCACCAACACTTTGTGTTGGTGTAAAACTAATTTTTGTTAAACGCACCAACATTTGTATCCGTGTGAATTTTTATTAATGCACCAACACTTGTGTCAGTGTAAACCATCGAAATGTTTGTGCAAACCTGTGGTGTACAAATGGAGTATATTTTTTTGGTGTAAGTGTAGCATGGTCCATTTTTATATCAGGGCAGCACTTCAGTTGTTAAATAGAGATTTCACGCTTGTGACTACCACCTCACATACATTTAGACCAATTTTTTAAACAGAGTAGCAGTTCACATCTAAAAAAGACATTTTACGTCTGTAACTAGCACTTCACATACATTTAAAACAATTTCAACAAAAAATTGAAATTACGAAGTTATGGCTCATAATCAAACAACAAAAATTAAGAATTCATATATTGTTGTCATTGATAGTGACAATAACCTGAAATTTTTCTCTATCTATACGTGGTGAAGCTCTGATGGGAATTTGGGAGGCGAAGGTCAGGCCACGGAGCAAAGGTATGATCAGCAAATTGGGCGTTGAATCTCCGTCCATGGCGCAAAGTTCCGATCAAATTGGAATGGGCGAATGTCTGATCGGAAAAGGTCAAGGCGTACCGGCGAAGCTCGGATTGAAGGTATGGTTGTGGGTTAACGGGGAAAAAGAAAGGAAGAGAGAGAATGAGAGAGGTGTTGAGGGATGGAGGGGTATGGGTGGGTCCTTTATACGGTGTACATCCGGTGTACATAACTGGTGTACACATAGACTTTTCCACTCCATAATCCTTTGATTTGCAAAACCAGCACATCAGCCGCACCTCCTCCCTTTTCAGCACAGGCGTGCGCCTGGACCTCAGGCCCACGCCTGTCAGAGGTCTGGACCGAAAATTTCTCCTATAAAAGGAGGGCTTTGCCCCTTCATTCTCACCAAGACTTCTTCTGGGTCTTTAAGGCCCGGAGCTCCATTCTCCGCTCTTTTCTCAGTTATATTTTAATATTTTAGTATAATTTTGTTCCGGTTGTCCCAAAGTGGCTCCGACTCTACTCTCGATTGTAAGTTTATTTAATAAAATGTTCTTTTATTTTATGCACTGTTAATATCTAGTATGGGTTAGGACTCGGATTAGGGTCCTGGCTAAATTTAGGCATATACTCTGTATGTTTATTTAATAGTTGGAATAATTGTTCTAAAATTATTTTTATTGTTAAATTAATTAATTATGTCGAGAGAAAAATTAATTAAGTATTGGAAATTAGTTTTTGCCTTGTCTATGAGGATATAAAATTAATTAAGTCAAACTTTTTAGAACACATTAATGTTGCCTTGAGAGAGGATAAGTTGATGAAATATTTGTGACAGAAATATTATTATTCCAATTATTGACTAAATATGTGACAACAGTAGTTAGGCCAGATGATGTCTTGGCCCGAAGTCTAGTCCTATGCCCGTACTATTTATTTTCTTTTTCTCAAAAAGCACCTATTACTTGAGTTTATTTTCAAATCAAATCGAGAAGACTTTCAGACTCGTCCAAACCTTCGTCTAGTTAAAAAAATTAGCTAATTCCCTTCGTCCACTCCTCGAGAGACACGACACTCGGAGAAAACTAACCCTTCATTGGGAAGGTTGACTTACCGAAAAACTCAATCATCAGTATCTGGCCGAACAATTAAAAGGCCCAACATGAAAGCCCAATAAGTTTTAAGGAAATGAATCACACTCAGCTTAGGAAATAAATCGTGCCAGAGCTCTCAGATCGAAGAGACACCTCATCATTATAGCCGTACTCAGCAGCATATTTATTGTCGGCCTCTGCCCGCTAGCATGGACTCGGCCTCAATGGTTTGCCTTGGCAAGGCAGTACCAGCATGAGCGAAACTCATACTTGTCCCCTGTCGCCACAATACTTAGGCACGGAATCACAAGGAGCAACTTTGGATTCCTACACTCATGGGGCATTGGGAAACATCCTCCATAAATAACGCATCGTGCAATATAATGTATTAATGCATGTATTAGAACACATATTCATGGATCCCCCACCGTATGGACCTTGTTGTAGACAATATTTACATAACAAATAGGTAGACATGCAATGTAACTCGTATATAAACACTCCCTCTACTCCAAGGGAAGGTATCCGAATCACTATTACAACTAATACTATAATCAAGGGTATATTCAATCTCGGCTTGCACTCTTACGTTTTAAAAAACTCGACTTGTTTGTTACTCTCCACCTAATTTACCTTAGGACCTGGTTCATAAACCCATCATCGGATTGGCAAGGAACCGTCATCCTTGTTTTCCAAACATAGCAATATAAAAAGCTCGAATGTTTCAGAACCTCATTCATCCGAACTTCTTTAGAATTAACATGCGTTCTCATGATAGCCAATGAATATCCCAGTTATTAACACCCTTCTCCCCCCCCCCACACTAGAAAGCATTCATCAATTTCTCTATGTTAGAACAGGTATATCAAGGGAGGATAAAAATACTCATGGCAAACTGGGGCATCGCCTGATCTACTGTTTTAAGTAATACCTCCTTGCCCGCATTGGGAAAATTCTTACACTTTTATAAAGATAAACCCAAGATATGGGGCATAGTATTCGGGCTAAAAGATATACTGAATTTATGGAAATTAATTATTGCATGTCCTAATAAATTAAACGCTCATACTCATAGAGGATCTGCAATATCTCACTAGCCTCTTCAAACGCGGCCTTCAAGGACAAGAGGCTATCATCCGTGAATAAAAGATGAGTGATAGAGGGAGCACTATGCGCCACTTGAACCCAATTAATCAGTCTCCTCCGCTCAACATTCTGCAACAAAAAAGAAAGCCCCTTCGTATATAGGATAAAAAGGTACAGACTGAGCGGGTCACCCTGCCAGAGACCGACCTCTCGAAGGAACAATAACATCTATAGGATCCCCATTAACTTGGATTCTATAAGGAACCATAGTGATACATAATGACAAGGTCAAATTAGTGATAACCAAACTCCAATCTGATCACCATAAATTCCAAAAAAACTCATTCTATTTTACTGTAAGCTTAGGCCATGTCCAACTCAAGACCCACACAACACGTCGCACCATTCTGATTACGTCAAAGGTGATGCCCCATATCATCCGCCAAAAGGATGTTATCTGAAATCAACCTTCAAGGGAAAAAAATTGATTGTGACCCGAAAATAATATTAGTCAGAACTGACTTCAACCGATTAACAAACACTTTTGCTAGAATCTCGTAGACAACATACAAAGAGCAATTAGGTGTAAGGACATTTGCAACGGAGGCCTCAATTCCCGCTGCGTCGGTAGAAGAGGAAGGGCGACCGACAATCTTGTAGTGGAGGAAGGCCGACCGGCAATCTTGTAGTAGGTAGTATACATCCTAAATCAACACTGCAAATAGGGGTGGACACGGTATGGTTCCGGTACGGTTCTGGTTCCAGAACCGCCGGTTCCGGTACCGCCACCCCATGTCACCGGAACCGTCACCGTGCCGGCCGGTACCGGTTCCGGTTCTCGGACCGGCGGTTCCGGTACCGGACCGGCCGGTTTCGGCCCCCTATATTTTTTTTTGCTTTTTTTAAAATTTTTAAAATATAAAATTGTAAATTTGCAATTGTTTAAGGAAAGAATGAAATAAAAAAATCTAAAAATGTAGTTGTTATTTAAATATTTTAAATGAATAATACACTAACTGAAGAATAACCACATTTAATATCATGACGGTTCAAAAAAAGCGACGAGGTAAAGAACCGTAAAGAAACCCTCGAAGGAGATTATATATTGCTCACCTAAAAAAAACTAATTACATATTTACATTAACATAAAAAAAATTATAACTTATTCTTCAGAACTCGGACTTCCATCTGTTGTTGCATTCATGTAATGCTCCGATTCGAGTTGGTACGAAGCCTATTGAGCTCGACGTCTTGCCAAGAGCCAATCTTGGTTGCAAACCAGTGTTTCAAGAGATTCAGCGCTAAGACAACTTCGATAGTTGGTTAGAATGTTGCCGCCAGCACTGAATTCTCGTTCAACTGCTACGGTTGATACCGGAACGGATAACACTTGTCTTGCTAGCATGCCGAGACATGGGAACATGTGTTCGTTCCGCTTCCACCACCCGAGCACGTCAAAATCCACGTCGTCGTCATCATAATCGCATGGCACACCCTGGTACATAGCAAGTTCGTTGTGCGAGCTTACTGTTGTACCACTTGAACTCGTCGAAGAATGAGCACGCTTCCCTTTCTTTGCAAGAAGACCACCGACTATTCCGGCAAAACCTTTTTTTGATTTCGGGGGCGGAGGTGGTGCTGTTTCTTCTTGTACAGTGCCGTATAACCCTTGATATTCCTCAAACAAATTCTCAAAAAAAGTTACAGCATTATCTCTTTCTTTTTTCCATTCTATTAAA
>OOIL02004591.1:678785-779815 GCA_900332095.2 Cuscuta campestris | reverse complement strand
TACTTTCACGAAAACATGTTGCGATTGTAACGCACTCTTTTAAAAATGTATTTGTAGTTGGTTGGTAAACATGAGAAAAAGTAAGAGTTGCGTTATTAAAAACTTCTAATACGGCATTCAATTTTTCAACAATAACAAATTCAAAAGGATCAATGATTATACGAAGTTCATCCCTAAAAAATTCAGCAAGTTCCTCTTAATATCTTAAAATCTGATCAATTAATTTGTAAGTACTATTCCATCTAATGTTGATATCTTTGGCAAAAACTATTTCTTTTCTACCCTTAGACTTACAGAACATCTTCCAGGACCTCGAAATAAGACGAGCCCCCCAAATTCTTTTAATTCCTTCTTTAATATTCGTCAAAACTCCGCCCATAGCTTCTAGTCCATGTTGAACACATAAATTTAAAACATGACAGGCACACCGTTGATGCAAAAATCTACTCATAGCCGTAGACGGTGGGCAAATTTCTCTAAGTCTAGGAATAGCTGTAGTATTATTAGTAGCATTATCAAAACCAAATGAAAACACTTTGTCAGATAAGTTGTATTCCCGCAGAATACTCTGAATCAATAGGAAAATATTTTCAGCAGTATGCTGTTCATTGAAATCACAAAATGCAAGAACACGTTTATGCATAATCCAATCACTATCTATCCAATGACAAGTAACACCCATATAAGACAAATTATGATAAGTTTCACCCCAAATATCAGAACAAATAGCAACACGAGAATTAAAATTAAGAAAAAAAATTTCCAAATTTATTTTTCCATTTTTATACTGACGAATAATTTCTCGTTTAATTGTTTTTCTTGAAAGACCTCGTGCTTGAGGGTTTAATTCCTGTTGACAATAATCAATAAAACCAAGTTTCTCAGAAAACATGTATGGAAAATTTTCTTCACAAATCATTTCGGCCATTTTTTGCTTATTTTGCTCGTCGCTATAAGCAAAAAGGCCGCCCTTACCTCTGTTAGCAAACCGAGAAATTTGGGTTTGCACTTCTTGTCGTCCCTTCTTTTTTGCCTCGTATTTGGCGTACTCCACGAGATGCCTCGACCTTAGGTGTTTTTCCGGACCGCCATGACGGCCGGAAACTCCTATTTTTATGACGGTCCCGCAATGTTTACAAGTTCCATAAACTACGCCATCTTTTGTGTCTTTGTCAAAATGATAAACAAATAAATCTGATTTATATTTTTTTTACGTTTGTCCAGACCTCGAGAGGTCTCGGGCTCACCTGCCTCCACGTCGACGTCGTTGCTCTGCGGTGTAGGCTCCTCGTCCCCGTCTAGATTATCCAGTCCTGCTTCATCAAGATCTTCGAATACACTATCAAGAGTGGGGAGATTTGCGTCCCCTCTACCAGAATAAATCTGGTCAATTCTTCATCCGTCATAGCGTCCCCGATTAAGTGATCGGGGATAGTAGGAAAGGAAGAGACGAAGTGTCTTCCTCGAGAACCGCGTGAGGTCGAACCGTCGGAGGTGGCTTTAGCTTTGCCTCTCCTCAAACGGTTCACGGCGGCCATATCCACGGACCTTCTACCGGACTCTCTCGACATTTTAATATATATATATATGTTTTGATATGATTATATATATTTATATGATTATATATTTATATGAATAATGAATGTATAACTAAAAATTTATTATTATATATATATGAGTATATATTTATATATTATATAATATGTTAATATATATTTATATTATTATATAAATATAAAATGTATAAAAGATAATAAGAATTGAGATATAAGATTTAAGAGAATTAGAGAGGAGTAAGAAGAAATGAGATTATGAGAATGATGTGTTATTTATTTAAAAAAATGGTGTATTTATAGTGTTAGTGTAGAGCCCCCTCCCCCCTCCCCTAACCCCCAATCCCCCCCCTCCCCTCAATGGCATCATAGCCGTTTGAGGGGACCCCCCCATGCTCCACTTATTTTTTTTGCAGGCCTGCTTAGTCTTGGAGCCGTTGGACAGCAGGGAAGCCAGGGAAAACCGGACAAGAGAAAAAAAATTACACGGTACGGTACCGGAACCGGTACCGGAACCGCCGGTTCCGGGACGGAAATATTGGCACCGGAACCGGTACCGAGTGGGGCGGTGCCGGTGCCGGTTCCTGGTACCGGGTGACGAAATGGACGACGAGGACGGTTGCAGGTACCGCCGGTACCGGCGCCGGTAACGGTACCGAACCGGTACCGTGTCCAGCCCTAATTGCAAATGTCCTAAATCAACAACAAACTTGTCCACCCAATCTTTTGTGGACCAATAAGTGATGGTAGTATGCAAATGTTTACGATCTTTTTCTCCTAAAGTATCTGTTTATTTTTTATGCAAAAAAATAAGAAGAAATAAAAAAATGTTTTTCCTTTTGCTACGCCCGGTTCAAGTGGTTTAAAAATTTTCATTTTTCGATCCCACCCGGCCACCCGTTAACAGACTACGGGAAGCGGATAAGGAAAGAAGTATTAATTGACACGTGGCCAACCCGCAGGCAACGTTTGGTTCACGGCGCGGTCGTTCCGATCGCCGGCGATCAGCGAGTGCTCGGTAGGAATTTGATCCATTCAAAGGTGTTTTGTTGAGGAAATGAGTAGTGCTTTAACTGCTGCAGTCTTCAACTGCAACAATCATCAAACATGGAGATCATATCCCGCTTCTTTTGATTCCTCGTCCACCGGAACAATCCGTTTCCCGGCGGCTAAATCGAGCAGGTTTGTTGTAGTTTCCAGGGCAACTGATTCTTCTTCTACTCCGGACGGGGATGGGAAGGAGGAGAAGAAGAGGTGGAAGAGGAGGAGGAGGAGGAAGAAGATTGCAATCGAGGAGGGTGAGAATGAGAATGAAGTTGTCAGTGTTAGCAGCGAGGATCAATTGCCGTCTTCTCCTTCAGTTTCCGTCATACGGAGGCTCGACGATGTCAATCCGGTGGGGTTAGGGCGGCGGTCGCGCCAAATTTTCGACGAGGTGTGGCGGAAATTCTCCGTATTAGGTCAGACTCCGTCGCCTAGTACTCTAGCAGGAGAGGATGGTCCGATCAGCAAATTCGCCATTCCATTGGCTCAGAACACCACCGTCCTTGTTGTGGGTGCCACCAGCCGCGTCGGGCGGATCGTGGTCCGGAAGCTCATGCTCAGAGGCTACAGAGTCAAGGCTCTGGTGAGGAAAGCAGATGAAGACGTGAAGGAAATGCTTCCGAGGTCTGTGGAGGTTGTAGTTGGGGATGTGGGTGATCCTTCCGCTCTCATGAATGCCGTTCAAGGCTGCAATAAAATCATCTATTGTGCAACTGCTCGATCCACCATCACAGCGGATCTCAATAGAGTTGATTGTCAGGGGGTGTACAACCTTACCAAAGCTCTCCAGGTACTCTATTAATGTTTCGTACTCTCATCAATGCCGTTCAAGGAAATGTATGCACTCATGCTCTCACCTTCAATAGAGTTTCTCTATGTCCTACAGTCCAATATTTTCATTCATTAATCGTTCAAAGTAAAATGTATGCATTCACAATATAATGCATGAACACTAAAAACGACAAGGAAATGCGAAACCTTTTAGAGGAAAATGAGCAATCTTCAAAATTTGCAAAAAGTACGGTGCAACTTTTTTTATTCAGATCATTTTTTTCTAAACAATGCACGTTTGCATATGGAAGCTGCTTATTTTCCTTTTAAAGAATGCTTAGTTGAGTATATTTGGAGTAGGGTGATAATGATACAGGATACAAAAAGATGTATGATAGACTGATCCATATACATGTAGGACTATAATCACAAGCTTGCACAACTGCGGACAGGGAAAAGCAGCAAAAGCAAGCTTTTAATCACAAAATTCAAGTCCAAAAATTCATTGAATGGGTGGGAAGTCCGTACGGGGACATATTTCAAAGATGCAGTTGCTACTAAATATGATGGAGGGATGGATGCAAAGTTTGAGTTTACTGACACAGGAGAAGCTGTTTTTTCAGGTATCAGTTGCACGCAACAACTTAGTCAATATTATTGCAGTATTTTGCTAGTTGACATAGTGAAATGAGTGTATATGATGGATGAAGATTCACTCACTATGGGAAAGAAAAACAGTAGGCTGTTACTCTTCATTTATGGCGCTGTGTAAATATCTTGAGCCTGTTTGCCATTGCTTATTCTATAAGCAATCAGATTCTGTTTATTCAATAAGCAACAAGCCCTTGCATATTCAATAAGCCTTTGCTTATTCAATAAGCAATATGCATCAAATTGGTGTTTATTCAAACTGCAACAACAACAACAACAACACAATTGAATCTCACAAAAGTAGGGTCTGGGGAGAGTGTATGTATGCAAACCTTACCCTACTCGAAAGTAGAGAGGTTGTTTCCGAAGTGGCCCCCGACTCAAACCCCACAGGTAATCATGTATGCAGCCCACCCCTATGTCATAAAGCAGCTGTTTCTAGATGACCCATGATGAGCGTCAAAAATTGCATTGACTATTTGCCACTTCATTACTAAAAGAAGCGCAGAGAGTTTAACGAGCCATTTTGCTTTATTCCATCATACCCCAAAGCCTAAAAATAGTGAATATTTGGCGTATTCAAACTGCAAAAAAAAAATAAAGAACTAGCATTTGGAGAAGCAATAAGCATCGGATTATGATTGGAGAAGCAATAAGCTGGAATGCCACTCATACAAATATGCGAATGTAGAAGCAATATGCAGTTTCCAATCACAATGCCAAACAAGACCATTTTATGAGTAGGATGAGAATATTCCACTTTCCAATTATCAGCTTTAACAATGAAATTTTTAACCAAATACCAACTCATTCCACTATGCTGGCTGAATTGGCTAATAATGAAAAAAAGTATTGCAGAAGTTTTTTTGCTTAATTGATTGAAGTTAATGAAAATGACACTTCAACCTTCGTATTTAGATACGGAGTAATATTTTCTATATTTTAGAAACTAAAGTTTAAATAAATACTTAACTATACAAGACAATTCAGAAGTTGTATCCATTCCAGTCACAATTTCAGCAGATTTAGCCACTTTAGCTATTCTATTTTTTTACCAAATGGGCTCTTAATCTTATGCTTAGTGTACTTTGGTTGCACGATAGGGTATGTTTTTACAAGAGGAGGGTATGTTGAATTGTCAAAAAGGCTTTCACTTCCTTTGGGGTACACACTTGACAGGTTTGCAATGCTACCTTAATCTCTCACATTTATGGTTGAGTATCCCACATCAGGTATCCATTGGTTGTGAGTCTATTATAACAGTGTGAGATAAACTGTGCGTGGTGCCTGCCAGGGCACTGCACATGGGGTCGGTTTGAGGCCATTTGTCTGCCCTTCTATTCCCGCTCGAATTGGGCTTAGGGGTGTTGATCATCCCGGATTAGATTGGTTTTGTACTTAATTTGAGTCTAATATATGTATGTGTTGTACTAACATTATTTTTTCTGAAGCAGCAATGAATTAATTCTCCCTCTTCAATGGAATTAACCCATCCCAAAGTTATATATGTGGTGCTTAGGTATGAGGGCCTAGTGTTCTCTGTTGGCGGGAATGGGCGGCCGTACATTTTAATTCTTGAAGCTGGTCCTTCAGCAGATACAATTCAAAGCAAAATCTATTTTACAAGAATCAACACAAAAGCAGGGTTTTGCAGGGTGAGTTAATTGTTGATTGAACCTTGTGAAACTTGTGTGGTTTTTTTATTGTCGATGTTTAACTTGTATGTTGTCACAGGTGAGAGTTCCATTTTCTTCCTTCCGTCCTCTGAAACCAGATGATCCACCATTGGATCCATTCCTTGTACATACATTAACTATTCGTTTTGAGCCAAAAAAGCAGGTTCGGTCTTCAAAAAGATCACTATCTTTTTTCATGCCAATGTTTCTAGCGGATTCCTTCTTATACATGTTGCAACATGAAGGAAATCCGACAAAATATCGCACTATGTTTTTTTGAAAGAATTTAGTGTGAATTAATTTCATGCCATTCATATGGCACTATAAATTTCATGCAAACTACCCCAACTTCGTTATTAATAACTGCTAATTCTTTTTAATTCACTATTGGAGCGATTCCTTGAACTTTTCCTTCATTTCTGTTCCCTGCAGAGACAACATGAAGGATCTAATGTGGCGAAACAAGACTTGAGATGCTTTCAATTAATTTTGGAATATATTAAGGCTTTGCCTGTAAGTGCACCTGTATGGTGGGAATAGTGTGTTGTCCAGAATTCCCATCTATGCAACACTTTCAACCCTCCGTGTATCCATTCAAGTAGGGTCACCTTCCTTTTACCCTTTAGCAATGCTGGGATATCAACCCAAGCGACACACTTGAAAATTAAGGAAGAATAACCATGGGTATATGTTTACACCAAAGCTCATTAGGAGATGCCTAAAAACAATCCATGCAAGTTTGACACGAAGCAACTAAGAGCATACTAATGTGGAGTTAACATGTCATTTCACATCCCTAGCAAGAAACATTTGTACTTGCTACACAAAACCAAAAGCGTGATTCCTGATGCTTGGATATGTATTCTTAAAACCTCATAATTGCTTCTTCCTATATTTGCAGAGTGGACAAGAAACAGATTTTGTATTAGTTTCATGTACAGGATTGGGAGTAGAACCTGCTAGGAGGGAGCAGGTTCTGAAAGCCAAGAGGGTATGTCCTATATTCAAATTTCTAAACTCTTGAAAATTTTACTTATATTTTGTCTTGCTGATTTCCTTTATTTTTGTTTTCTATTAGGCTGGAGAAGAATCATTGAGAAGGTCAGGCCTTGGATATACAATAATCCGTCCTGGTCCCTTAATGGTAAACATTTTAATGCTCCTTAATTTTAATCTCGCTAAATATTCAATTTGAAAACTGTTAAGAAAATTCTCTGTGGTTGTTTGTTTAGATTGTTAAGTAAAAAAGTATAAAATATACTACTCCATATAAGGCACCAGTCTAATAACCATATGAGTTTAACCTTTTTAGTATGGAACTCCTAGTCTAAAAAACATGGACATGGGACTACTTAAACACTTACGAGCACGTTTTTTCTCCGCAAAATGTGAGAAATAGAGCAGTTGTTCAATACTTCAATGATGATTTGTTGCAGGAAGAACCTGGTGGCCAGCGTGCTCTTGTATTTGACCAAGGAAACAGAATATCCCAGGTTGGTTTATATGCTACTCTTAAGAAACTGCTGGAATAGTCTTATCTCACTTGTATGACAAGTGTGTATTATAGGCTATCAGCTGTGCTGACGTGGCAGATATCTGTGTGAAGGCGTTGCATGACTCAACAGCCCGGAACAAAAGTTTCGATGTGAGTCTTTGTTTTTTAGAGTCCTTTGAGTTGTGATTTTTGGTATAAAAAAAGTGTCCATTTAGTTTGGTGTAGTTTTGGTCGATCTTTTCCAATTATTTGTGGTTTTGGCCAATTCTTTTAAAAGTGATAATTTAGTCATGATTTTACATATTGGTTTTAGGTTTGGCCAATCCATGAAACACTTTGAGTTCTCAAAAAATTGGCTTTACAGACAACTCAACTCAAATAACCACCATATTCTTCTCACATTTTAAATTAAATCCTTAATGTGCCCCACAAGTGTAAGTTCGTGGGGGCGCAGCGGATAACACCAAACACAAGCTATGCAAACAAAACAATCAACTATGTTGTAGAGAATATGCTGCAGCACTGTCACAGTAACAGATGACTGACAGTTGCTATAACACCTTCTCTGTCACAAGAACACACATAGAATATAAAGTAAAAACAACAAGCAAGACACCAGATTTGTTCATGCAGTTCGGAGCAAATTCTCCTACGTCTGCAAGGCCCATGTCTGTGTAATAGCCCTTCCACTAAATCACCGTAAGAATTACACAATCAATCACAACAGAACCATCTAATGTATTGATTTGTCTACTTACGAATGATTTGACGACAAACTCGGTTTGTCTATCTCCACGGCTTGTTACACCTTCTCAAAGATCTTCTTCAAGGACGTAGATTCTAATACACCTTCAAATAAAGATTCTCCTTGATCTACAAAAATATGCAGGCTGTTCGGAAGCTCATAAATCGAGATTGAAGTGTTGGAATTCAATCTTCACCGTTCAGATTGAAGCTCCACGAGTCCCTAGACTCCTAAAATTTCAGCACGATCGGACAAGATTTGATACTCCAACCATGGAGAAAACCAAGGCTGCGTTTTCTGCGAAAAATCAGTAACAATGTGTAGATTGTAACTTCGATAACAGAAGATCCGTAACTCTGATTGACGTGAAATTTGAACACGTTGAAGCCCTATGTGTTGGGAACACTCTCTGAAAATTTCAGCAAAATCCAACGGTCGGATCTTCGGCAATGATCAAATCCGTGCGGGCTGGCCAGAAAATTTACAGTCTCTAAATCTGCACCTTATTTTTTTTGATCGGATTTGCTTCAGGTTTTTCTTAGTTTTGCACGTCCAAAACCCTAAGGGAGGGTGAAGATAATATATAGAGCATATTAACCTTATTAGAGTGTGCTTAGGAGTCACATCCATGCCTTCCTCCTCAAAAATAGTAAACCAAGTAGGATTAGACTTCTTTCTTCAAGCTCTTTCCTCTTTCTCTTTCTTCACATGCTAGAACTCTAAGTCTAAATAAAATATCTAAAATAATTCTAGGTAAATCTATTCGTTTGTCAAAAAATAATGCCAACACAATATGGAACTAACAACAAGAACTCTGGATTGATAATCCTAATGATTACTCTATGTCCCAAAAAAGGTTTTGAATAAAAGAAGGTTGCACCTTTTTAAAAGAAACTCTTTTCATCGAACGGATGAAGCAAAAAAATGACTTGGAGTTGTTAGTGCATAGCAAATACTCCGTACTAACTTTGCCATGACATTCAATTTTGTCCCACAACAAAATTGGTTCAAACTATACCAATTCGCAAACTCATGGTTAATTTGGAAATTTCTAAAGAGTTGGCTAAAAATTGTATCTAATTTAAAATTTTCACAGGTTTTGGTCAAAACCGCAACGTGTATTCATAAAATAGAAGATATAATGTATGATTTTCTGATAATGCCTTCTCAAATGGGATTAATTTACAAACTTTTCATTTTCCTGACTAATAATGCTAGGTATGTCATGAATATGTGTCTGAATCTGGGAAGGAGCTTTATGAGCTGGTAAGTTTATTCATTGTTATTATATGCATTTTCTTCTCTTAGGTTGATGATGAGCAAACCTTCTAATAGTTAATTGAGAATTGAGACAAACAAAAACAACAACAAACATAGTATAATCCCCACAAGACAGTCTAAGAGGGTGTGTCTACTGTATACGTAGACCTTATCCCTATTTGAAAGTAGAGAGGATGTTTCCAATAGACCCTGGCTCAACACAAAAGCATACATACAATAAACACAACACTGGACTCAAATCACCGAGAACACACATGCACATGCTACAAACTTAGGCCCATGTTCTCTTCACCTGATGGCTCTGATCTGATTAGAATAATTTGTGATTTGATGTGGCTATTTTTGATATGATCTGATTCTAATAAGAAAAAGTAATGAGTAATAAGTTGAAGAGAACTTGGTCTTAGGCAACAAGTCAAGAAAAAAAACTAAGGTCTAATGGTTTACCCAACTACTCTAATTCTAGCTCTGGAGGAGTTGAGACACATGCACAATTATTCTCACTCACTCCATTGGTTGTGGACTTGTGGTTAATCCAAAGCTTGCTTTAGTCTTCCAATAATGATCCATAATCTAAGACTATCAAGTGTTAACCTTCCTCTTAACTTTTTGATGATACGACATTCAATTGAATGTTTAATGGAGTTATATTATTAGATAAGTATACCAAACATAACTGTCAAGGAACCAACTCAACCAAAAGCTCAAGCTTGTGGTTGTGGCCCAGGAATAGTTATTTATATTCTAACACGCCCCCTCACGTGCAAGCATAGTCTTTTTCGAGCCTTGCACGTGAAACCTTAACGAGGCTCTGATACCATGTCAAGGAACCAACTCAACCACAAGCTCAAGCTTGTGGTTGTGGCCCAGGAATAGTTATTTATATTCTAACAATAACCGACATTCTCCCTATATTCTTTGAATTTGCTATTCTCCTCAAGAAATATAATTGAAAAATCATGCTACATGGCCAAAAACTAACAAGAGTAAGAGCCTTACACTATGTGCGGTTTAAGGAATTTGGAAGGAAAAAGAAAAGAAAATGAGATGAAAAAATAGTTTTTCTTGTTTGGTTAAAGAACAAACAACAACAACAACCCAGTTGAATCCCACTACAAAAATACTTTTGGTTAAAGAACAAAAGTATACAAAAGTGGAAGGAAAAGAAAATGAGATAACAAAATGTACTAAAAAGAAGGAAAACCAAATTCCTCCCATTTTGGTGAGGAAAATGAGAGAAAATCATTTTCTTTTGTTTTCTTTCAAATTCCTTGAACCAAACATAGTGTTAGAGTGTGGACTATTAGTGGAAGACTAAAATAATACCAATATAATACTTCCTCCATTCAAAATTAAACTTCCCGTTTGATTTTTTCCCAGTGTAAGAAAATGTGAGATTGTGTGGTTGAGATTTATGTTAATGAAAGGAAAATCATGTAAATCATTCAATGCTTTCCTTTAAAAACATGTGATAGTTTATTTTGGGATGACCTAAAAAACGAAAGTGAGAAGTTTATTTTGGGATTGAGAGGGTATTAATTTGGCGAATTTTGTTATTATTATTGGAACACAGCCAAACTTTATAGATTATTTGCATTCTTTTACTTTTATCATTTTATTTTTATTTTCCTCCTCTCAAAACTTTGCTTGCAGGTTGCACATTTACCTGATATAGCTAACAACTACTTAACTCCAGCACTCTCAGTCCTTGAGAAAAACACCTGATTATTTGAACATTTCTCTTCCACGAAAAGTTTTTCAACCACATCCACTGCCCAGAGCTAGAGGGCAGCCAACCGGGGTTCTACCCACTATTTTGTTGCACAGGTTTTTCAAACATTTGGAAATTTGATGTTTCCTCATTCGTTACCCGTCCCCATCTCAGTGCTGAACTTAGCTGCCCGGTGCCCGGCCAAGTTTCACAAGAAAACTACTTTATCGCGGTGAAAATGTTTTACTGCTTGTACAAAAAGTACTGGTATATGAGTGAATTGCTTCCCCACCCCACCATAGATTTGAATTTTTTGAAATTGTGCATATACAATGTGTCGTTGCAATATTCTTCACTTGGTGTGCATAGACACAACGTTTATCCCAGTTTGCACTTGAGAAGCAATAACCTTTAGAAAGATTATTCCCAGTTTGCACTTTACCTTTATTATTTATATGTTCTTGCCCGTGATTTATCAATATCTTCTAATTCAGTTTCTCTGAAATTAGAGTTGGCAAACAAGACTTCTTCTCTTTAGCTGATCTGATTGGTTTTGATATGATTGAAATAAATTTTGATCTGATTTAGTCTGATTGCTGTTGTATTTAAAGATATTTCAGATCTGGTCTGATCTGATTTTAATAATAATAAGTTGAAGAGAATAAATTCCAAATCTGTTCTAGATTTGGGTTTCTTGGGATTCAAGTTAAAATATGCATGTTGATAATTTAGTATTATTGGGTATGAGTCAATCGACTATGAGTTTTTTTTAGAATATTTGAAATTAATGTTATCATTTGCATTTAAAAAGGGAATATTGTGAGAAATTTGAAATTTTGTAAGAATATTTTAAAATTAAATAATTATAATTTGCACTTGCATAAATTTAATATTTTTACAATACTCCATAACATTCTAAGAAAACTTTTTGCTAACGATCTTTCCATTTTTGAAACTGTGATAAATATGCAATCATATTGAGGCCAACCTAAATTAAATTGACAACGGTACGGAAGCGTTATTTAAAAATATACGGACCGTCGCCCAAATTAAATTTCCCAGTGAAACTGAGGAAGAAGAAGTGAACAGGATGGAGCTCGGATTCCGGCGGGGAAACCTATCCATAGATTCCATCGTTCTTACGCCAATTAAATCCTACTCGAAGTAAGGATTTTTAGCAAATAGTGTATCGTCGTCGCCGGGATGATTTTTTGGGGTCGGACGCTGTCGCCGGAATCGGGATTAGGGTATCTGGTTCCGTCGCCGGAAAAGTTCTGGGGAAGAAATTTTGTTGGAGAAGGAACATTGGGAGCGACTCGGAGCTATGGCGCTTCGTATTCCTATACCTTCGGGGTTACGTTCATCATATTCATTTGCCACTTGCTATCCAAATTCCGATGTTTCCGACGTCTCATGTCTTCATTGTTGTATTATTCTCATTCTTTGTGCGGATCAAGCGGCCGACGAGGAGCTGCTCCATCATATTCAGGCTCTATCCGTGATCCTGCATCACATATTTCTTCATCCCTTCTCCCCCAATCTAGGTATTTCATTTTCATAAAGTTCTTCGTTGTTAGAAAAAAGCGTTCAAGTTATTTTAGTCGATATTGAACTTCTGATACTTTTTTTTAGGAATTCTTAGTGATCTTTCTTGTTTGTTTTATTGTTCTACATCTACGAGTGCACTTGGAGATTGTGAATTCTTAGTTATGGCTGGGAGGAGGTCAATTAGGGTAGGTAAATGGTGGTAATAGGAGATTTCTTTGTTTGAGGTAGGTCTAGGGAGTTGATATTTCATAACAAGTTGTTTTGCTAGTTATGGATTAAATGAAGGTAGGTATGTAGAAATTGTTTTCTGGACCCTTGGAACTAGGTTAGATAGTAATAGGTTGGGAGGGACCGGATGGTTGCCTGCCTCAGTTGTCCTCCTATCCAGCGCGGCAACAAAATATGAGTACAAGGTAGTGGCTACCTTAGCCCTTAGGTCCTCATCATACATTGGTTTAAACCCTAAATTTCTTTTCCCTAACAAGGTCAATCGAGGTACAATGTGAAATTGACTTCACCTCCCTCTGGTTGCCTCTTCCCAAACATTGAGGTAGTCTCTAAGTGAAGTAAGAAGACTGAGTGTTAAACAAAGCCTGGTACAATTCATTTTTTGTTGTGGATACTTATTACAGAGATTATTTTCTCACTTAAAACCCCTTGCAGGATTTCTACAATCATATCTGATTTGGACCTGAAGAATTTGATAGAAAACTTGGACGAGAAGCTCCATGATAATGAAAGGTGGGAACATGTCATTGACCGGCGAGAAGATCTTTTTTCCTACACAGCAAAATGTTGTAAGCCAAAGGTGTTAGTGCCAGGCTTCATGCCACGAGTTCAATTGTCTGAGATGTAGTATAAGAATTCCTGCAGTCCTGCATACTTTTTGCTCAGTTGTTTTTGCACACAGCACACTTCTTTTAGGAAGTTGTTAGAAATGCAGCTGACCGACCCATTTCTGAAGTGGGGGTGAAAGTCATGTTTTGTTGCAGCACACTAATATTTTGCCCCTGAAATGACAGTTTTGGTCAAATCTTCATCTATATAACCATGGCCTAGGACAAATGAACATATGTAGACATGTAGTTTCAAGTATCTTATAAAAGGTATTACAAACTCAGACAGTCAAATTTCAACAAGTTCATAACCAAGGCTTCTATGTCATTGCCTCTATAAATAAAATAGTCAATCCATTATGTACTCCCTCCGGTCCTGTTTATAAAGGATTTACACCAACATCATCAATACCAACATCACCAATACCAAGATAATTTGTTAAAAGTAAAGTTAACATGAATTTATACCTTTTTGTCAATTTTACTCCTAAAAAGTAAAAAAGAATATTAGCAAGATAGTCTCCAAAGCTTTTGAGAATAGGAGTATTTTGGGAAAAAACTTTTCTAGAACCTCAAAAACATCAAAATATCTAATAAAGAGGACCAAAAATCCTTCTAGAAACACCTCATCGATAAAACCTGAGGGAGTATGTCTGAAAGCAGTTTGTATGTCTTAACCTCACCAAGCTGCAGCTTTTATCACCAATCATAATGGCTCTGGCCCATATATGCGTTTTTGAAGTGGATTCTAAGTTGAACAGTTCTTCCTCTTTTTTTACAGGATGGGCCTCATAAGTATTTAAGTACTACAGTATTTGAAAATTGCTCCATTGAAGTGCTGAGAGATTTTTACATGGATAATGATTTCCGGAAAACATGGGATAAAACCTTAGCAATGCATGGTCAGTTACAAGTGGACAAAGACAGTGGGACTGAAATTGGCTGGATGGTAAAGAAGTTCCCCCTCATGACTCCTAGAGAGTACGTATTAGCTTGGAAAATCTGGGAAGGCAGTGATGGATCATTCTACTGTTTTTGCAAGGTCTCTTCTCATTTGTATATGTTTGTTTGACTTCTTCGTGTCACTAAAGAAATGTTATGTTATTTTTACTTAGGCAGTGTTTGGTACACACAAATTGATGTTCCAGGAAAACTTATTTTGTGTTTTCCAGCGTTTGGTAGGCCAAATGAGGGAAACTATTTTCCTGTGAAAGTTGTTTTCTGTTGAGGAGTGGAAAATCTTTTCTTGCGATGAGACTTGAGAAATCAGTTTTCCACTTCTTTGGAAATATGTGTATTGCAATAGTATTTCATAAGCATGTAATGTCAACTTTAGAAGTTGACCAAACATATGAAAATCTCAATAAAAACTTCTTTGGAAAATCTTTTTCATGGCAATGAAAATGAATTTCCTCTGTGATCTGCCTTGAGTCTGTACTCTCATCAAATTTGATCCTTTTAAAATTTATGATAAAAAAATTAATTCTTAACAATAACAACAAACCCAATATAATTTTAACTTCATTGGGGGTTTGAGGTCAAGATGTACGCGACTTACCCCCAATAAAAACAGAGAGCATGTTTCCGTAATATTCATTGCATAACTTTTGCTGGCTGGATGTTTTGTTTGAAAACTGGTTTTGTAGCATAATAGTACCGTTTATTGTGTTAAAAAAACAACTTTCCTAATACTACCAACTGTTGAGTGTGTGCAGAGTTTAGTGCATGATTCCTTTTTCTGTTTTGTATTCCTTATCTAGATTTCTGCCATTTTTCACTGTTCTGTTCCTAGCCATGTCTAATGAATTTTGCATGTGGCAATGATTAGGAGTGTGAACATCCTCTAGTCCATAGACAGAAGAAGTATGTGCGGGTTGCACTATACAGATCTGGCTGGAGAATCAAGGCAGGCAGGTTTTTTTATTCAACCTAAGCTCTATAACTCTTCTTTGAAAAAACTTCAAAGACCATCGGAAACAAGTTCCTTTGAAATTGTATATAGTAGAAATAGGTAAATGGATAATTTCATAAAAGGATGTAACTCAACCGGACGTTTTGGTTGGGTTTTTTAGTCCTCTCCCCCCACCCACTCCAAAGTCAACCTTTCTGTTTATGATCTTGTCTCTTTTTCATGGAAAGTACTTTCACACCAACAGAAACTCACTTTCCATGGAATCTCAATTCTCGCCCATGGAATTGGATTCCCTCATTTATATTGAAACTAAGGGTATGTTTGAGTTCTGGAAATGCTACGGAAAGGGGAATTGCCTGGAGAAGTTTTTTTCCGTATGGTCTACCTTGTGTAGGACTTGTTGCTATAGATTGTTGTGTTTAGGTGTGTGCTTGCTTCTTTTGTGTTCCTTTCTCTTGTTTGCCTTTTTATTTTCCATTACATGTTTTTTCTTTTTTATTTCTTTTGTGATTTTGAATCGGTGGTGTCATGGAAATAGCTTCCCTACTCTCTAAGTAGGTGTACACTCTCATTCCCCGACCCCACTTTGTGGGATTTTAGCGGGTTTGTTGTTGTTGTTGTTGGTTTTCTCATGAAAACTGGAATATGATTAATGTATTTAACAGTTTTGCATGTCTTTAGATTTCTTAGTCTTTAAACATTCAGGATATATACATAAAATGATTTTGAACAAATATCAAATTTAAAAAGTAATTTATTGAGTTTCTACAATATTTTCTTTTTTCTCCCATATATTTTCCTCTCAGCACTCTTTTTCTGGCATTTCCCGAGTTCTAAACAGACTCTAAATCATCTTTCTCTGGAAAGCGAAAGTAAAAATTTTAGGTAGTCATTCTACCAGCAATCCAGCATGATGTTGATGACTGGATGAGCATTATATAACATTAGCTTTTTTGTGCAGTTTCTGGTACGAACAATGCCTGTGAGATCAAAATGGTTTACCAAGAAGATTCTGGCATGAATGTTGAAATGGCAAAGCTGGTTTTTGCAAAGGGCATATGGAGTTATATTTGCAAGATGCACACTGCACTTCGCAAATACTCAACAGTAGACCGTTCTCGACTAACTTCAGGCGCGAGTGCAGTCACTTTAATTCAGAAGGTAATACATTTTTGTGCTGTAACGATGCTTTACAATGTAGGAATATGGAATAGTTACCGGACTGAAAGATTCAGGCTAGATGAAACTAGACCAAAAACACCACCAAAACCAGTAAAGTCCCACAAGAAGTAGGGTATAGGGAGGACTTTACCCCTACTTGGGAGTAGAGAGACTGTTTCCAAGAGATCCCGGCTCAAATATAGAAGCACAGGTTAACATGCTAACAAGTTAAGCACAGTAACACGAGTTCAGTAAGAACACAAAGAAAACACTCAAGCTAGATCAGATCTTAAAAAACTCATACAACGTTCTGCCCTACATACAGGTAACATTGCCCAATAAGCCTGCATCTTTTCAGGTGAGGCAAAGAGAAGATAATCAAGATATCCCTAGCCTTCCCTCTAAAACCCAGAAAACCCTTCATCCAAAATTCCAAACAGACCTTAACTTCCTAAGTGCAGGGGTTCATTAATCATAACTCATGAATCTTACCACCATTCATTTGTTTGCTTCTCATTTGAAGGTCCCAACCGAATTGGAAGCTAATAGCAGCACAGCCAACACAATTCAAGCAGGAACCTCCACAAGTAGGGACCACCTCCATCCCGTATTGCCACCCCATGAAACCTTCACAAAGAAGGTGACAAGTAAGCGACCAATCAAATTAATGAAAAATGCGTTTCTGGTCTTAGGAGGTGCGGCCTGTTTGTGCCGCGGCCATTCCAACTTTGGCATGAAGGTCGCCGTGTTATGCATCTTGGTAAAGCTTACGGCGAAGCAAAGTGCTTCGCAAGAAGCAAAAGCCAGGGGGAGAGCAGCTGGTGCTCATTGTCAACAAGATTTTGGGACAACGATCCAATGAGTCGACCATATAGAGATAAATGAATGATTTTGTCTGACTTTTGTATAACTTTGAGCAAGTTGCTCACTTATTGCTGGAAATTTTCAGTTTGAGGCGTTGCAAATTTGCTTGTTGCTCGTCTAAGTGTTATTCTTTTGTTCATCTTTTTCGTCAACCCGCTTGATGTGTTTGTATGATTTCTAAAATTAAGACAAGATTCTCTAAATTTTGAATTTTCAATAAATAAGCTAACTTTTATCTATTTATTTTTACTTAAATCAAACTGATCATATAAAAAATAGCATTGACTATTTTGTATCCATAAGGTGTAATTGTATAGCAATATTGGAAAACATATATTGAGAGAGAGTGTTAAGACTTAAGACTCTTTTTCAGATTTTATCATTGAGGTGGATAGAAAATTGAAAGTGTCTGGAAAGGAGTTTTTGAACTCCTAAATTCACTTCAAGATTCTTAACTCAATCTTTTTAATGAAAATCACATATATGTAATCAATAATACGGAGTAATTATTTTTTAGAAATAAGAATAACTTACAATTATTTTGTAAAAAAACTAAAATGGTAAAAAACATTCCATTTTATTATAATTTATTTTATGCAAAATAATTGAAATTGTAAAATAAAACCAAGCACGAAAAAAATTATTTTTTGTAGTTGTGAAATAAAACCAATAACATAAACCCAAATATTTTATGCAACTTATGTGTCAACTTTAATGTCTTATATTAAACTTGGGATAGTTTAAAAATACTTAATTTTTTTGTAAATTTAGTGTAATGCAGATGTAACAATATCTGAGAGAGTTACAAAATTTAGTTTGATAAACATCCGGACGAGAGAGTGAAACAATAAATTACTGAGATCAAATCTTTCATCTAATATTTTTTAGTTTTTCACCAACTTTTTTTTTTAATTTTGTGAGGTCAAAATGTCAAAAAATTTATAGGATAGAGTATTTATTGCGTAAATTGAGAATACAATGAGTGGAAAATTTTATTCTAAACATAAAAAATTAAAAAAAAACTGGTACAAATAAAAAGAGAGGGGTGTGTGGTGGCGCGAAGATGCCGGGAGAAGACAGAGCTGGGGAAGAAGCTCGATGCCGGAAAGAATGGTCTCTTGTTTCAAATGCCGTAGCGCCTCCGGTTCTCCGCCACTATCCACGCCTCCGGATTTTTGGGGGTTCGTTTCTTCTCCAACCCTCCTCCTCCTCCTCCTCCTCGCCGCCGTGACTGCTGCATTTCCGTACTATTTTCTCCCTTTCTCCTCCAATTTCCACTGTATCTTCATAGTTCATTCCCATTCATCTTCTCCATGCTTTTTTAATTAACAATTTCGGATTTCTTTGTATTATCTAAAGATCTTCGTTCATTCTCTGCACAAATCGCACCCTATGGCACTCAGCCTCAATTCCGCGAGTCATTTTGGGGCGATCAGTAATAATAACAATGCTTAATGCGTTGTTGGTCTTGTTTCTGTCTCCTACCTAATCAATATGTTTTCGAATCCTTTGTTGTTTAAGCAGTTTTATTGTGTTCCTTTATAAACACCATTTTCCATTCATCTGAAGAATATCACAAGATGATGGCGAACACGCGGATGAACCTGGTATTTGGGGTTTTCCTAATAGTGAGCTCCTTCTCTCTTACATTGGTCATCTCCGAAACGAATTCCAAGCATGGTAATCCTCAATGTCCCTTGCAATGCACCTGCGCAAATTTATATGGTATCCATGGAATTGTGGGCACCCTCTCTCTCTCTTTCTCCAGAGGAATTTTAACCTGCATCACCCCCTGAAAATTTTCTGTTTTCATTTCATTAGGGGATAAACTGTTGATTAGCTGTAAATTTAAAAGGTTTTGATACAAACACCTTGATGTTATTCTGTAGTTTCTGCCCTCAATGTGCTGTACCAGAGCTTGGATTCTTCATCCAGAGAAAACCTAGATGCGTGGACGTCAAATGGTGGAGATCCTTGTGGGGATTCTTGGAAGGGTATCTCGTGTTCAGGCTCAGACGTAACTGAAATGTAGACCTCTCACTCATGTTTCACATTATGTGATTAGTGATTTACTTATTTTCTCATGCATCAAAGTATTTAGAACAACTGACAAAATGGGAAAAAATTAGGGATGAGCCATGCTCTTTGATGGGATGTAGTTATCTGATAAGGCTTTTGTATTGAAAATTGATTACAGTGATTTATCTGAGATGGATCTATCTGGATCACTGGGCTATGCCCTTGATAAGATGGACAAAGTCACCTACTTGTGAGGCCCGCACACTACTTGGAAAATAGGGGATTTTTAAAAATATTTTATTTTACTTTTTGTACTGAAACAATTGGTCCTGACAATTTGGATTTATATGTCATAGTACAGTGATGTGAGCAAAAACAAACTGAAGGACACTATACCATATCAACTTCCTCCCAATCTGCAACACTTGTAAGTTCCTAGCACAAAGATAATTTGAATTTCTTTACTAAATATAACTAGATGGACGAAGGAAAGGTATAAAATACACCGTAATGTTTCTCTAGATCCAGCATAAATGCTACTCTTACAACTTTGCTTGCATGGTCATCATTTTTAAATAACTATATCAGCTTATGCATAGAGTCTCATGTCATTCTGATGGTTATTTGATGTTTTTAAAGGAACTCAACTCTTTGAACATGAGAAATTGTTCCTCAGAAATTAAGATATTACACACTTTTTGGTGTAGTTATCATTGTGTTGGTTTCACTGTGTTACTGTATAAATCCACAGACAAGATGCCATGATGTAGGTTTTCTGCTCTGAATTAGCTCATCTGTTGTTATAACATCTGCGGATGAAGTTCAGATACTGCTATGCTTACTATCATGAATTATTCATGTACTCCATATTAACTTTGAATGCAGAGACCTTTCAAGCAATAAATTTACAGGAAGTGTGCCTTATTCAATTTCTCAGATGTCTGACCTCACTTACTTGTAAGTGCATATTTCCAATAGCTTTCTTTTTTCTTATTTTTTACTCCGTAGTCTTGATGTGGATTTAGTATTAATGATCTTGAGATTCTTGCATATCTATATATATTTGTGGGTGTTCACAGACATTTGAATAATAATAAGCTCAGTGGATCACTGTCCGACATGTTTACACAACTTACCAAACTCACGGAGATGTAAGTGCTGCAAACATTTCTGTTGCATATTTGTTTTACTCATCTTTCTCTATCGATTAATTACACGAAGCGTTGGTTAAAACTTGCTTTTTTATATTCATCAATCATAATAACATAATATTAAAAGCCAATATACGTTTTGGTTCATCTGAACAAATGGTCTATCGAAAACATCTCCACCTTTAATTTCACGGGTGGACATAAGGTCTATGTACATCTCACTCTCCCTAAATCCCACATGTGGCAATACACTGGGTTTGTTGTTGTATGGAGTACGTGATTTGATCCATCAGTTATAAATATTACACAATTTGATCATTGACTTTCTTTAGGATTCAAAATAGTCATCCACTTTGCAATTCAGACGCAAATTCGTTTTCATGCATATTTCGTTCTAAATAAGACAGGTACTTTTGTATACTCAGGATGAACTGGGTCCAGATTACATAGTTGAGGGCCAAAAGTGAATCTAGAATTGGGTCTAAATTTATGGAACAGAAAATATTCTTCTTATTTTGAGCCAAATATGTATTGAAACTAAATTGGGGCCAAATTTCAAAGTGGAGGACTAAATATTACTATGTACAAACACGAGGATCCTTTTGAGTAATATTTTATAATGGAGGGGTTAAATCGGCTAATCAATCCAATTTCTTAGAGGCTGTCTAAATAGTGAGAATGAACCCAGGGATCTTTCCTTCAATTCATTGTCTGGTGCTTTGCCGCAGAGCTTCAAGTCCCTCTCAAGCCTCAACGTATTGTAAGATGCCAATATAGTCTTTTTGTTTTTCTGAGTGGAATGAATAATTTCATGTGGGTGAATCTTTTGTTATGCTTCATGTTACCATGCAGGTTGTTACAGAACAACAAATTTACCGGGTCAATAAATGTTCTTGCTGAACTCCCTCTTCAAGATCTGTAAGTTAGATGATTCTCAAAGTTTTGTTATTCTGAGGAATGGTCATTGTATTTAAGTGTTTTCAGTTTTCACTTTTGCGCATTTAAATACTGCTGTGAGTTCTGTCTCATAGCATATGAATTTTTTTGTAGGTCTAGAGTACATACTCCCTCCGTCTTTGAAAGAATGACAATTTGATTTTATGGAAATTAGGAAAAGTGTTAAAAAGATGGGAAAAAAGTGAAGAGTGTGGTTGAAATTTGTTTGAAAGAGAGAGAATGAATGATATCCACATGTATATTTCCTAAAAAAGAAACTGGAGAAGTGTAAAGTTGATTTTTAGACATTCCAAAAAGGAAAGTGTGAAGTTGTTTCAAAGACAAAGGGAGTATTATTTTGCCTCTAATTAATGTACATGCTTATAGGTTTCATGGTAAAAGGGTTCTATGCAGTTATGATTAAGTTGTTTATGTGAAGAGGCTAATATACAAAAGGGAAATATTTGCAGGAATGTAGGAAACAACCAATTTACAGGATGGGTTCCGGAAGAGTTAAAAAACATTAATAATATTGAGTGAGTAAATGACTTACTCCTAATGAACTGTTGTTAACTACACTCTTTCACTCATGTGATCATGTATTTGAGGTTATCATTTTTAGGACCGGAGGCAATTCTTGGTCTTCTGGACCAGCTCCTCCACCACCTCCTGGGCAGAAACTAGACAAGGAATCAAAGGAGAAGGAGAGATCTGGCTTGAGTGGAATGGCAGTTGCCGGGATAATTATGGGTGTTTTGCTGTTTATTAGCATTATAATTGCTCTATTTTCTAAAAGATCTTCACCAACTTCCATACATTATTTTGAAGATGATAAGCTTAGCCAACACGGGCCAATTTCTCCACTTTCATCTCAGGAATCATCCATTAACATGTTCCCTGATATGCACAAGGGATTCAGAGGTAGTTTCTTGTGTCCTCTGAAATATCCTCTCCCTCCTTATGGTTTGGTTATGAAATAAAGATAATCAGTAACTTGAAAAAGAAAAGGAAAATAAAGATAGTTAAAAGGAATATATTTAAAAATGGTATATGTTAACCTTATTAATGCAAACATGGAGGTGTTTTTCTTTATTCTTAATTCTTTATTAGGATCTTCCAGAGAATTTTAGTTAGGGCTGCCAAAACTCTGACATTTAAGCTTGACCTTACTTACGAAGTGAATAAGGTTATAAAATACTGTTGCTTAGTAAACTTATATTTCCCTTGCTCCCCTTTGATACTATATCTGTCCCAATGGAAACTTTTGAGTTCCATTAGCATTTAGCACGGAGACTAAGAAATATAGAAAATGCGTGGTTGACATTTATTTAGAAGAAAGAGAAAAATTAGGAACCACAAATTTCTTTCTTTAAAAGGAAACTAGAAAATACTTTGAGGCGGATAAAAAGGAAAAGTGAAAAAAGCCAGCCTGACAGAGGAATGACCAGACTATTTATAATGTGAAAGTAATATAAAATTTTTCTTTCATTTAAATGTTCTTTCATGAGCTGGTCAAAATTTAACGTTGATCTTTGTCCAAGAAACAATAGCTTCGTTCTTGAGTGTCCTTTCTCTCATATCCCATGAAAGGGAAGTTTGAGTTCATGGGCTTTCCTTTCAATTATTTATACTTCCAAATTGGAGGTCATAGGTTTTAGCCCCAGGCTTTGTAATAGAGTTTATACTTTATATTGCTAAAAAAATTGATACTTCCACATTGCAGTATTGCTTTTTTTGTTGTTGCTAACATGTGAAGGACTTGGTGACAGAAATTAGATCTTCAAATGCTTCATCCACGATCTCAGTAAAAACTTCACAAACGTCTGCTTCAATGGGCCGTAAGCCTTCAGATCACCTCAAGTCTTTCAACGGCAAGGAGTTGCCTGACCTTTTGAATGTTGAAATAGGTGGTTCAGTTCAGGCCACATATTATTCTTTGGCCGATTTGCAAAGTGTCACCGGAAATTTTGCAAGTGGCCGTCTTCTTGGGGAGGGATCAATTGGTAGAGTATACAGGGCAAAGTTTCGAGACGGGAGGGTATGCCTACTTACTACTATTCCTTTACTTAGTCCTTTAACTGGCCCCTTAAACTGGGTAACAAGGTGAAATTCCATTATAATGTGTATATTCATGTACCATCCTAATGGTTAGTATTCTCACACCATGAACAATCATGTCTCACATACATATTTTAGAGCTTGTCTGTCCATGCTGATCTTTTTTTTTTTCTTGTTGCACCTTCCTACTGCTAACCCCTCTTTTGCTCATCTGCTTTTGTTATGGTTACTTCTTAATGTGTTATATTTCTATGTAGAAAGATAGAAATTTTTATGGAAATTATTATGCTAATTTAATATATTAGATTTGTTTTGACATTTAGTTTTGACATAGATAATTTTTATCATGTTTATTTATGGGTTTGTGTGTGCGTGTGTGCGTGTATGGGTATAATTAATAGTCAAAGTGTTGCACAAACTCAAAAGTCAAATGAGAACCTTATTTTGGGAAGGAGAGAGTATTAATAATATTTAGTTAATTTTAGTGTTAATTTATACGTTATATGTAGTATTTGCAACTGCGAAGGCATCCAAAATAGGACATTATTAATCCGCACCCCTAATAGTTTGAATATTTCTATTTTTTAATAATTTTTACTTATTCTAAAAAATTAATTGGCCCTTCAAATTTATTACCACCAACCCTCACAAATAATAACACTCCATAATAATAACAAATAATAATAATAATAATAATATTATTATTATTATTATTATTATTAGTAGTAGTAGTAGTAGTAGTAGTAGTAGTAATAATAATAATAATAATAATAATAATAATCATCATCATCATCATCATCATCATCATCATCATCATCATTTTTCTGTGTCAGGTTCTGGCAGTAAAGAAGATAGACTCATCTCATTTTAGAGGTGGTAGGGGTGCAGATTTCTCAGAAATAGTTGCAAACATCTCCAAGCTTCACCATCCAAATATTGCTGAAACTGTTGGTTACTGCTCAGAACAGGGACAAAACATGTTGCTCTATGACTATTTTAGGAATGGTTCGCTTCACGAATTCCTACACTTGTCGGATGACTTCAGCAAACCACTTACCTGGAACACAAGAGTCAGAATTGCTTTAGGCACAGCTCGTGCTGTCGAGTAAGTTGTAGTTAGGGCATTCTTTTTGTCATTCACGCATTGGTTCAAATTTTGTTAATGGGCTTAACTGCCTCTGTCTGGTGTTTGTTGAAGTTAATGTTGTGGAGTGTATTTTGTCAAAAGTGTAAAAAAAAACCATAGCTTGTCTCTGAATCTCCTCTGGATTGAGTGTTTGACAAGTTTATCATTACATCATTCCATATTCTGTCACAAATAAATTTGTTATTTTGTATTTTATGTTTAGGTTTCTGCATGAGGTTTGCTCACCTCCCTGCATTCACAAGGGCATAAAGTCGTCAAATATTTTGCTTGACACTGAACTAAATCCTCATCTCTCTGAATGTGGCATGGAAACCCTGTATGAGGTATGTAAATCCATAAAAGCTGTTGATTTGTCTTTCCAGAAGATTTCGATAATGGTAAATGTTATATTACACTTCCCGCTTAATGACAAAAGGTGGTAGCTTCCCTCTTTAGTTTTCATAGATAAAATTCTCTTTGTCATGGATTAAACACAGCTTTGTCCTTTTAGATACATAGTATTCAAACGGTGTGTCCTGAATACCTATCAGGAACCTTCATTCAATTATTTCACACAACCAACACTGCCAGATATGCATTTGGTCACAAAACTTTTTAATATTTCAAAAATTGTCATCATCATAGATTATTTCCACCTGAGAGAATATTCATAGAACACCGATGAATTAGGATAGTTGCTATAGTTATGTCATATTACAATAGTAATATTACAACAAATTTGTTTTAATTTATTAAGTTTTTATATATGTTTCCTCATCCAAAGAAAATTTTGCCAGCTCAATATGAAGTTGGACTGACAAAGATAGAAAAAAAAATTGTATTTTTTCAGAGTACAAGCCAAAACTTGGGAACTGGATATAAGCCCCCAGAATGCTCAAAACCTTCAGATTACACAATGAAGAGTGATGTGTACAGTTTTGGGGTCGTCATGTTAGAGTTGTTGACCGGACGAAAGCCACATGACAGGTGCACCACCTCCCCACCCACTCCTTTTATTTTCTCTTTATCATCCAATAAGTGTTATTTTATGATTATTTATCTTTGCGCTGATTAGTTAGTGTAATTGAAGACATTAACATGAATATGTGGGTTNGGAGACCAGATGCCAATACCCGAAGATTTACTCAAGTGCACCTGGTGGGCCGGCCAGCTGCCTGACCGGTTGAATAATCAGAGACGTGCTTGACGTGCTTAGGATTATTATAAATACCCTTAAAAGCCTCATTTGTGAGGCATGTTTTAATTAACCTACACGGCTTGTATTTGTAATAACTCCTATTATCATTAATAACAAACCGGGTTACAGGTGATTCCACCTACAACCCTTCCGATTACTCACACTTAATATTTGCGTGGTAATTTACACCATCACTCATAGAGGATCTGCAATATCTCACTGGCCTCTTCAAACGCGGCCTTCAAGGACAAGAGGCTATC
Organism: Cuscuta campestris; assembly: GCA_900332095.2. Lineage (NCBI taxonomy): Eukaryota > Viridiplantae > Streptophyta > Magnoliopsida > Solanales > Convolvulaceae > Cuscuta > Cuscuta campestris. Next base: position 753,819 of record OOIL02004591.1, on the reverse strand, counting down.
ATCCGTGAATAAAAGATGAGTGATAGAGGGAGCACTATGCGCCACTTGAACACAATTAATCAGTCTCCTCCGCTCAACATTCTGCAACAAAAAAGAAAGCCCCTTCGTATATAGGATAAAAAGGTACTGACTGAGCGGGTCACCCTGCCAGAGACCGACCTCTCGAAGGAACAATAACATCTATAGGATCCCCATTAACTTGGATTCTATAACGAACCATAGTGATACATAATGACAAGGTCAAATTAGTGATAACCAAACTCCAATCTGATCACCATAAATTCCAAAAAAAAACTCATTCTATTTTACCGTAAGCTTTGGCCATGTCCAACTCAAGACCCACACAACACGTCGCTTCATTCTGATTACGCCAAAGGAAATGCCCCATATCATCCGCCAAAAGGATGTTATCTGAAGTCAACCTTACAGGACAAAAAAATTGATTGTGACCCGAAAATAATATTAGTCAGAATTGACTTCAACCGATTAACAAACACTTTTGCTAGAATCTCGTAGACAACATACAAAGAGCAATTAGGTGTAAGGACATTTGCAACGGAGGCTTCAATTCCCGCTGCGTCGGTAGAAGAGGAAGACCGACCGACGATCTTGTAGTGGAGGAAGGCCGACCGGCAATCCTGTAGTAGGTAGTATACATCCTAAATCAACATTGCAAATGTCCTAAATCAAGAACAAACTTGTCCACCCAATCTTTTGCGGACCAATAAGTGATGGTAGTAAGCAAATGTTTAAGATCTTTTTTTCCTGAAGTATTTGTTTATTTTTTATGCAAAAAAAAAAAGAAATAAAAAATGTTTTTCCTTTTGCTACGCCCGGTTCAAGTGGTTTAAAAATTTTCATTTTTCGAACCCACCCGGCCACCCGTTAACAGACTCCGGGAAGCGGATAAGGAAAGAAGTATTAATTGACACGTGGCCAACCCGCAGGCAACGTTTGGTTCACGGCGCGGTCGTTCCGATCGCCGGCGATCAGCGAGTGCTCGGTAGGAATTTGATCCATTCAAAGGTGTTGATTGTTGAGGAAATGAGTAGTGCTTTAACTGCTGCAGTCTTCAGCTGCAACAATCATCAAACATGGATATCATATCCCGCTTCTTTTGATTCCTCGTCCACCGGAACAATCCGTTTCCCGGCGGCTAAATTGAGCAGGTTTGTTGTAGTTTCTAGGGCAACTGATTCTTCTTCTACTCCGGACGGGGATGGGAAGGAGGAGAAGAAGAGGTGGAAGAGGAGGAGGAGGAGGAAGAAGAAGATTGCAATCGAGGAGGGTGAGAATGAGAATGAAGTTGTCAGTGTTAGCAGCGAGGATCAATCGCCGTCTTCTCCTTCAGTTTCCGTCATACGGAGGCTCGACGATGTCAATCCGGTGGGGTTAGGGCGTCGGTCGCGCCAAATTTTCGACGAGGTGTGGCGGAAATTCTCCGGATTAGGTCAGACTCCGTCGCCTAGTATTCTAGCAGGAGAGGATGGGCCGATCAGCAAATTCGCCATTCCATTGGCTCAGAACACCACCGTCCTTGTTGTCGGGGCCACCAGCCGCGTCGGCCGGATCGTGGTCCGGAAGCTCATGCTCAGGGGCTACAGAGTCAAGGCTCTGGTGAGGAAAGCAGATGAAGTTGTGAAGGAAATGCTTCCGAGGTCTGTGGAGGTTGTAGTTGGGGATGTGGGCGATCCTTCCGCTCTCATGAATGCCGTCCAAGGCTGCAATAAAATCATCTATTGTGCAACTGCTCGATCCACCATCACAGCGGATCTCAATAGAGTTGATTGTCAGGGGGTGTACAACCTTACCAAAGCTCTCCAGGTACTCCATTAATATTTTATATTCTCATCAATGCCGTTCAAGGAAATGTATGCATTAATGCTCTCACATTCAATAGAGTTTCTTTATGTCCTCCAGTCCAATATTTTCATTCATTAATCGTTCAAAGTAAAATGTATGCATTCACAATAAAATGCACGAACACTAAAAACGACAAGGAAATGCGAAACCTTTTAGAGGAAAATGAGCAATCTTCAAAATTTGCTAAAAGTACGGTGCAACTTTTTTTTATTCAGATCCTTTTTCCTAAACACTGCACATTTGCATATGGAAGCTGCTTATTTTTCTTTTAAAGAATGCTTATTTGAGTATATTTGGGGCGGGATGATAATGATACAAAATAAAAAAAGACACACAACGACTAATCCATATGCATGTAGGACTATAATCACAAGCTTGCACAACTGCGGGCAGGGAAAAGCAGCAAAAGCAAGCTTTTAATCACAAAATTCAAGTCCAAAAATTCATTGAATGGGTGGGAAGTACGCGCGGGGACATATTTCAAAGATGCAGTTGCTACTAAATATGATGGAGGGATGGATGCAAAATTCGAGTTTACTGACACAGGAGAAGCTGTTTTTTCAGGTATCAGTTGCACGCAACAACTTAGTCAATATTATTGCAGTATTTTGCTAGTTGACATAGTGAAATGAGTGTATATGATGGATGAAGATTCACTCACTATGGGAAAGAAAAACAGTAGGCTGTTACTCTTCATTTATGGCGCTGTGTAAATATCTTGAGCCTGTTTGCCATTGCTTATTCTATAAGCAATCAGCTTCTGTTTATTCAATAAGCAACAAGCCCTTGCATATTCAATAAGCCTTTGCATATTCAATAACCAATATGCATCAAATTGGTGTTTATTCAAACTGCAACAACAACAACACAATTGAATCTCACAAAAGTAGGGTCTCGGGAGAGTGTATGTTTGCAAACCTTACCCTACTCGAAAGTAGAGAGGTTGTTTCCAAAGTGGCCCCCGACTCAAGCCCCACAGGTAATCATGTATGCAGCCCACCCCTATGTCATAAAGCAGCTGTTTCTAGATGAGCCATGATGAGCGTCAAAAATTGCATTGACTAACTGCCACGTCATTACTAAAAGAAGCGCAGAGAGTTTAACGAGCCATTTTGCTTTATTCCATCATACCCCAAAGCCCAAAAATAGTGAATATTTGGTGTATTCAAACTGCAAAAAAATAAAAAAGAACTAGCATTTGGAGAAGCAATAAGCATCGGATTATGATTGGAGAAGCAATAAGCTGGAATGCCACACATACAAATATGCGAATATAGAGGCAATATGCAGTTTCCAATCACAATGCCGAACAAGACCATTTTATGAGTAGGATGAGAATATTCCACTTTCCAATTATCAGCTTCAACAATCAAATTTTTAACCAAATACCAACTCATTCCACTATGCTGGCTGAATTGGCTAATAATAAAAAAAAGTATTGCAGAAGTTTTTTTACTTAGTTGATTGAAGTTAATGAAAATGACACTTCAACCTTCATATTTAGATACGGAGTATTCTTTTCTTTATTTTAGAAACTAAAGTTTAAATAAATACTTAACTATACAAGACAATTCAGAAGTTGTATCCATTTCAATCACAATTTCAGCAGATTTAGCCACTTTAGCCATTCTATGTTTTACCAAATGGGCTCTTAATCTTATGCTTAGTGTACTTTGGTTGCATGATAGGGTATGTTTTTACAAGAGGAGGGTATGTTGAATTGTCAAAAAGGCTTTCACTTCCTTTGGGGTACACACTTGACAGGTTTGCAATGCTACCTTAATCTCTCACATTTATGGTCGAGTATCCCACATCAGGTATCCATTGGTTGTGAGTCTATTATAACAGTGTGAGATAAACTGCGCGTGGTGCCTGCCAGGGCACTGCACGTGGGGTTGGTTTGAGGCCATTTGTCTGCCCTTCTATTCCCGCTCGAACTGGGCTTAGGGGTGTTGATCATCCCGGATTAGATTGGTTTTGTACTTAGTTTGAGTCTAATATATGTATGTGTTGTACTAACATTATTTTTTCTGAAGCAGCAATAAATTAATTCTCCCTCTTCGATGGAATTAACCCATCCCAAAGTTATATATGTGGTGCTTAGGTATGAGGGCCTAGTGCTCTCTGTTGGCGGGAATGGGCGGCCGTACATTTTAATTCTTGAAGCTGGTCCTTCAGCAGATACAACTCAAAGCAAAATCTATTTTACAAGAATCAACACAAAAGCAGGGTTTTGCAGGGTGAGTTAATTGTTGATCGAACCTTGTGAAACTTGTGTGGTTTTTTATTGTCGATGTTTAACTTGTATATTGTCACAGGTGAGAGTTCCATTTTCTTCCTTCCGTCCTCTGAAACCAGATGATCCACCATTGGATCCATTCCTTGTACATACATTAACTATTCGTTTTGAGCCAAAAAAGCAGGTTCGGTCTTCAAAGAGATCACTATCTTTTTTCATGCCAATGTTTCTAGCGGATTCCTTCTTATACATAATGCAACATGAAGGAAATCCGACAAAATATCGCACTATGTTTTTTTGAAAGAATTTAGTGTGAATTAATTTCATGCCATTCATATGGCACTATAAATTGCATGCAAACTACCCCAACTTCGTTATTAATAACTGCTAATTCTTTTTAATTCACTATTGGAGCGATTCCTTGAACTTTTCCTTCATTTCTGTTCCCTGCAGAGACAACATGAAGGATCTAATGTGGCGAAACAAGACTTGAGATGCTTTCAATTAATTTTGGAATATATTAAGGCTTTGCCTGTAAGTGCACCTGTATTGTGGGAATAGTGTGTTGTCCAGAATTCCCATCTATGCAACACTTTCAACCCTCCGTGTATCCATTCAAGTAGGGTCACCTTCCTTTTACCCTTTAGCAATGCTGGGATATCAACCCAAGCGACACACTTGAAAATTAAGGAAGAATAACCATGGGTATATGTTTACACCAAAGCTCATTAGGAGATGCCTAAAAACAATCCATGCAAGTTTGACACGAAGCAACTAAGAGCATACTAATGTGGAGTTAACATGTCATTTCACATCCCTAGCAAGAAACATTTGTACTTGCTACACAAAACCAAAAGCGTGATTCCTGATGCTTGGATATGTATTCTTAAAACCTCATAATTGCTTCTTCCTATATTTGCAGAGTGGACAAGAAACAGATTTTGTATTAGTTTCATGTACAGGATTGGGAGTAGAACCTGCTAGGAGGGAGCAGGTTCTGAAAGCCAAGAGGGTATAACCTATATTCAAATTTCTAAACTCTTGAAGATTTTACTTATATTTTGTCTTTCTGATTTCCTTTAGTTTTGTTTTCTATTAGGCTGGAGAAGAATCATTGAGAAGGTCAGGCCTTGGATATACAATAATTCGTCCTGGTCCCTTAATGGTAAACATTTTAATGCTCCTTAACTTTAATCTCGCTAAATATTCAATTTGAAAACTGTTAAGAAAATTCTCTGTGGTTGTTTGTTTAGATTGTTAAGTAAAAAAGTATAAAATATACTACTCCATATAAGGCACCAGTCTAATAACCATATGAGTTTAACCTTTTTAGTATGGAACTCCTAGTCTAAAAAACATGGACATGGGACTACTTCTTAAACACTTACGAGCACGTTTTTTCTCCGCAAAATGTGAGAAATAGAGCAGTTGTTCAATACTTCAATGATGATTTGTTGCAGGAAGAACCTGGTGGCCAGCGTGCTCTTGTATTTGACCAAGGAAACAGAATATCCCAGGTTGGTTTATATGCTACTCTTAAGAAACTGCTGGAATAGTCTTATCTCACTTGTATGACAAGTGTGTATTATAGGCTATCAGCTGTGCTGACGTGGCAGATATCTGTGTGAAGGCGTTGCATGACTCAACAGCCCAGAATAAAAGTTTCGATGTGAGTCTTTGTTTTTTAGAGTCCTTTGAGTTGTGATTTTTGGTATAAAAAAAGTGTCCATTTAGTTTGGTGTAGTTTTGGTCGACCTTTTCCAATTATTTGTGGTTTTGGCCAATTCTTTTAAAATTGATAATTTAGTCATGATTTTACATATCGGTTTTAGGTTTGGCCAATCCATGAAACACTTGAGTTCTCAAAGAATTGGCTTTACAGACAACTCAACTCAAATAACCATCATATTCTTCTCACATTTTAAATTAAATCCTTAATGTGCCCCACAAGAACTCTGGATTGATAATCCTAATGATTACTCTCTGTCCCAAAAAAGGTTTTGAATAAAAGAAGGTTGTACCTTTTTAAAAGAAACTCTTTTCATCGAACGGATAAAGCAAAAAAATGACTTGGAGTTGTTAGTGCATAGCAAATACTCCGTAATAACTTTGCCATGACATTCAATTTTGTCCCACAACAAAATTGGTTCAAACTATACCAGTTCGCAAACTCATGGTTAGTTTGGAAATTTCTAAAGAGTTGGCTAAAAATTGTATCTAATTTACAATTTTCACAGGTTTTGGTCAAAACCGCAACAGCGTGTATTCATAAAAGAGAAAATATAATGTATGATTTTCTGATAATGCCTTCTCAAATGGGATTAATTTACAAACTGTTCATTTTCCTGACTAATAATGCTAGGTATGTTATGAATATGTGTCTGAATCTGGGAAGGAGCTTTATGAGCTGGTAAGTTCATTCATTGTTATTATATGCATTTTCTTCTCTTAGGTTGATGATGAGCAAACCTTCTAATAGTTGAGAGTTGAGACAAACAAAAACAACACAGTATAATCCCCACAAGACAGTCTAAGAGGGTGTGTATACCGTATACGTAGACCTTATCCCTATTTGAAAGTAGAGAGGATGTTTCCAAGAGACCCTGGCTCAATACAAAAGCATAGATACAATAAACACAACACTGGACTCAAATCACCGAGAGCACACATGCACATGCTACAAACTTAGGGCCCATGTTCTCTTCATCTGATGGCTCTGATCTGATTAGAATAATTTCTGATTAGATCTGGTCTGCTATTTTTGATCTGATCTGATTCCAATAAGAAAAAGTAATAAGTAATAAGTTGAAGAGAACTTGGCCTTAGGCAACAAGTCAAGAAAAAAACTAAGGTCTAATGGTTTACTCAACTACTCTAATTCTAGCTCTCGAGGAGTTGAGACACATGCACAATTATTCTCACTCACTCCATTGGTTGTGGACTTGTGGTTAATCCAAAGCTTGCTTTAGTCTTCCAATAATGATCCATAATCTAAGACTGTCAAGTGTTAACCTTCCTCTTAACTTTTTGATGACATGACATTCAATTGAATGTTTAATGGAGTTATATTATTAGATAAGTATACCAAACATAACCGACATTCTCCCTATATTCCTTTGAATTTGCTATTCTCCTCAAGAAATATAAGTGAAAAATCATGCTACATGGCCAAAAACTAACAAGAGTAAGAGCCGTTTAAGGAATTTGGAAGGAAAAAGAAAAGAAAATGAGATGAAAAAATAGTTTTTCTTGTTTGGTTAAAGAACAAAAGTATACAAAAGTGGAAGGAAAAGAAAATAAGATAGAAAAATGTACTAAGATGAAGGAAAACCAAATTCCTCCCATTTTGGTGAGGAAAATGAGAGAAAATCTTTTTCTTTTGTTTTCTTCCAAATTCCTTGAACCAAACTTAGTGCTAGAGTGTGGACTATTAGTGGAAGACTAAAATAGACTTAGTACTTCCTCCATTCAAAATTAAACTTCTCGTTTGATTTTTCCCGGTGTAAGAAAATGTGAGATTGTGTGGTTGAGATTTATGTTAATGAAAGGGAAATCATGTAAATCATTCAATGCTTTCCTTAAAAAACATGTGATAGTTTATTTTGGGGTGACCTAAAAAACGAAAGTGAGAAGTTTATTTTGTGATTGAGAGGGTATTAATTTGGCAAATTTTGTTATTATTATTGGAACACACCAAACTTTATAGATTATTTGCATTTTTTTACTTAATCATTTTATTTTATTTTTCCTCCTCTCAAAACTTTGCTTGCAGGTTGCACATTTACCTGATATAGCTAACAACTACTTAACTCCAGCACTCTCAGTCCTTGAGAAAAACACCTGATTATTTGAACATTTCTCTTCCACGAAAAGTTTTTCAACTACATCCCCCGCCCGGAGCTAGAGGGCAGCCAACCGGGGTTCTACCCACTATTTTGTTGCACTGATTTTTCAAACATTGGAAAATTTGACGTTTCCTCATTCGTTACCCGTCCCCATGTCAGTGCTGAACTTAGCTGCCCAGCCAAGTTTCACAAGAAAACTACTTTTTATCGCGGTGAAAAAGTTTTACTGCTTGTACAAAAAGTACTGGTATATGAATGAATTGTTTCCTCGCCCCACCATAGATTTGAATTTTTTGAAATTGTGCATATACTGTCGTTGCAGTATTCTTCACATGGTGTGCCGTGTGCATAGACACAACGTTTGTCCCAGTTTGCACTTGAAAAGCAATAACCTTTAAGAAAAATTAATCCCAGTTTGCATTTTACCTTTATTATTTACATGTTTTTGCTCGGGATTTATCAATATCTTCTAATTCAGTTTCTCTGAAATTAGAGTTGGCAAACAAGACTTCTTCTCTTTAGCTGATCTGGTTGGTTCTGATATGATTGAAATAAATTTTGATTTGATTTAGTCTGATTGCTATTGTATTTAAAGCTGTTTCAAATCTGTTTGATCTGATTTTAATAATAATAAGTTGAAGAGAATAAATTCCAAATCTGTTTAGATTTGGGTTTCTTGGGATTCAAGTTGAAATATGCATGTCTATAATTTAGTATCATTGGGTATGAGTGGATAGACTATGAGTATATATTTTTTAGAATATTTGAAATTAATGTTATCATTTGCATTTAAAAAAGGGAAAAATTTGATGACAATATTGTGAGAAATTCGAAATTTTATAAGAATATTTAAAATTAATTGATTATAATTTGCACTTGCATAAATTTAATATTTTTACAATACTCCATAATATTCTAAGAAAACTTTTTGCTAACGATCTTTGGATTTTTGAAACTGTGATAAATATGCAATCATATTAGGCCAACCTAAAAAAATACGGACCGTCGCCCAAACTAAATTTCCCAGTGAAACTGAGGAAAAAGAAGTGAACAGAATGGAGCTCGGATTCCGGCGGGGAAGTCTATCCATAGATTCCATCGTTCTTACGCCAATTAAATCCAACTCGAATTAAGGATTTTTAGCAAATAGTGTATCGTGGTTGCCGGAATGATTTTTTGGGGTCGGACGCTGTCGCCGGAATCGGGACTAGGGTATCTGGTTCCGTCGCCGGAAAAGTTCTGGGGAAGAAATGTTGTTGGAGAAGGAGCAGTGAGAGGGACTCGGAGCTATGGCGCTTCGTATTCCTATACCTTCGGGGTTACGTTGATCATATTCATTTGCCACTTGCTCAACAAATTCCGATGTTTCCGACGTCTCATGTCTTCATTGTTGTATTATTCTCATTCTTTGTGCGGATCAAGCGGCCAACGAGGAGCTGCTCCTTCATATCCAGGCTCTATCCGTGATCCTGCATCACATATTTCTTCATCCCTTCTTCCCCAATCTAGGTATTTCATTTTCATGAAGTTCTTTGTTGTACGAAAAAAGCATTCAAGTTATTTTAGTCGATATTGAACTTCTGATACTTTTTTTTAGGAATTCTTAGTGATCTTTCTTGTTTGTTTTATTGTTCTACATCTACGAGTGCACTTGGAGATTGTGAATTCTTAGTTATGGCTGGGAGGAGGTCAATTAGGTTAGGTAGGTCTATGTAGTTGATATTTCATAAGAAGTTGTTTTGCTAGTTATTGATTAAATGAAGGTAGGTATGTAGCAATTGTTGTTTGGACCCTTGGAACTAGGTTAGACAGTAATAGGTTGGGAGGAACCAGATGGTTGCCTGCCTCAGTTATCCTCATATCCAGCGGCAACAAAATATGAGTACGAGGTAGTGACTACCTTAGCCCTTAGGTCCTCATCATACATTGGTTTAAACCCTAACAAGGTCAATCGAGGTACAATGTGAAACTGACTTCACCTCCTTCTGGTTGCCTCTTCCCAAACATTGAGGTAGTCTCTAAGTGAAGTAAGAAGTCTGAGTGTTAAACAAAGCCCGCTACAATTCATTTTTTGTTGTGGATACTTATTACAGAGATTATTTTCTCACTTGAAACCCCATGCAGGATTTCTACAATCATATCTGATTTGGACCTGAAGAATTTGATAGAAAACGTGGACGAGAAGCTCCATGATAATGAAAGGTGGGAACATGTCATTGACCGGCGAGAAGATCTTTTTTCCTACACAGCAAAATGTTGTAAGCCAAAGGTGTTAGTGCCAGCTTTCATGCCATGAGCTCAATTGTCTGAGATGTAGTATAAGGATTGCTGCAGTCCTGCATACTTCTTGCTCAATTGTTTTTGCACACTTCTTTTATGAAGTTGTTAGGAATGCAGCTGAACGGCCCATTTCTGAAGTGGGGGGTGAAAATCATGTTTTGTTGCAGCACACTAATATTTTGCCCCTGAAATGACAGTTTTGTTCAAATCTTCACCTATACAACCATGCCTTAGGACAGATGAACATATGTAGTTTCAAGTATCTTATACAAACTCAGACAGTCAAATTTCAACAAGTTCATACCCAAGGCTTCTATGTCATTGCCTCTATAAATAAAATAGTCAATCCATTATGTACTCCCTCCGGTCTTGTTTATAAAGGATTTTCACCAACATCATCAATACCAACATCACCAACCAAGATAATTTGTTAAAAGTAAAACTTATCACAAATTTGTACCTTTTTGTCAATTTTACTCCTAAAAAGTAAAAAAGAAGATTAGCAAGGTAGTCTCCAAAGCTTTTGAGAATATGAGCATTTTGGGAAAAAAAACTTTTCTAGAACCTCTAAAGCATCAAGTATCTAGTATAGAGGACCAAAAATCCTTCTAGAAACACCTCATCGATAAGACCTGAGGGAGTATGTCTGAAAGCAGTTTGTATGTCTTAACCTCACCAAGCTGCAGCTTTTATCACCGATCATAATGGCTCTGGCCCATATATGTGTTTTTGAAGTGGATTCTAAGTTGAACAGTTCCTCCTCTTTTTTTTTACAGGATGGGCCTCATAAGTATTTAAGTACTACAGTATTTGAAAATTGCTCCATTGAAGTGCTGAGAGATTTTTACATGGATAATGATTACCGGAAAACATGGGATAAAACCTTAGCAATGCATGGTCAGTTACAAGTGGACAAAGACAGTGGGACTGAAATTGGCTGGATGGTAAAGAAGTTCCCCCTCATGACTCCTAGAGAGTACGTATTAGCTTGGAAAATCTGGGAAGGCAGCGATGGATCATTCTACTGTTTTTGCAAGGTCTCTTCTCATTTGCATTTGTTTGTTTGACTTCTTCATGTCACTAAAGAAATGTTATGTTCTTTTTACTTAGGCAGTGTTTGGTACACACAAATTGATGTTCCAGGAAAACTTATTTTGCATTTTCCAGCGTTTGGTAGGCCAAATGAGGGAAACTATTTTCCTGGGAAAATTGTTTTCTGTTGAGGAGTGGAAAATCTTTTCTTGCGATGAGACTTGAGAAATCAGTTTTCCACTTCTTTGGAAATATGTGTATTGCATTAGGATTTCATATGCATGTAATGTCATTATGTCAACTTCAGAAGTTGACCAAAAACATGAAAATCTCAATAAAGAACTCTTTGGAAAATCTTTTTCATGGAAATGAAAATGAATTTCCTCTGTGATCTGCCTTGAGTCTGTACTTTTATCAAAATTGATCCTTTTTAAAATTTATGGAAAAAAATTAATTTTCAACAACAACAACAAACCCAGTATAATTTAACTCCATTGGTGGTTTGAGGTCAAGATGCACGCGACTTACACTTTATAAAAACAGAGAGCATGTTTCCGTAAGATTCATTGCATAACTTTTGCTGGGTGGATGTTTTGTTTGAAAACTGGTTTTGTAGCATAATAACTACCTTCTAATGTGTTAAAAAAACTTTCTAATGCTACCAACTGTTGAGTGTGTGCAGAGTTTAGTGCATGATTCCTTTTGCTGTTTGTTATTCCTTATGTAGATTTCTGCCATTTTTCAGTGTTATGTTCCTAGCCATGTCTAATGAATTTTGCATGTGGCAATGATTAGGAGTGTGAACATCCTCTAGTCCATAGACAGAAGAAGTATGTGCAGGTTGCACTATACAGATCTGGCTGGAGAATCAAGGCAGGCAGGTGTTTTTATTCTACCTAAGCTATATAACTCTTCTTTAAAAAAACTTCAAAGACCATTGGAAAGAAGTTCCTTCCTTTGAAACCGTATATACTAGAAATAGGTAAATGGATAATATCATAAAAGGATAAAACTCAACTGGACGTTTTGGTTGGGTTTTTTAGTCCCCCCCCCCACCCCCCCACTGTTTCCGTAAGATTCATTGCATAACTTTTGCTGGCTGGATGTTTTGTTTGAAAACTGGTTTTGTAGCATAATAACTACCTTCTAAACTCTGCACAGGTCAACCTTTCTGTTTATGATCTCTTGTCTCTTTTTCATGGAAAGTACTTTCAAACCATCAGAAACACACTTTCCATGGAATCTAAAGCTCAATTCTCGCCCATGGAATTGGATTCCCTCATTTATATGGAAACTAAGGGTATGTTTGAGTTCTGGAAATGCTACGGAAATGGGAAATGCCTGGAGAATTTTTTTCCCGTATGGTCTACCTTGTGTAGGACTTGTTGCTATAGATTGTTGTGTCTAGGTGTGTGCTTGCTTCTTTTGTGTTCCTTTCTCTTTTTTGCTTTTCTAATTTCCATTACATGTTTTTTCTTTTCTATTTCTTTTGTGATTTTGAGTTGGGGGTGTCTTGGAAATAGCCTCCCTACTCTCTAAGTAGGTGTACACTCACATTCCTTCCCTGACCCCACTTTGTGGGATTTTAGCACGTTTGTTGTTGTTATTGTTGTTGTTGTTGATTTTCTCATGGAAACTGGAATATGATTAATGTATTTAACAGTTTTAAATCTTTTCCTGGCATTTCCCGAGTTCTAAACAGACTCTAAACCATCTTTCTCTGCAAAGCGAAAGCAAAAATTTAGGTAGTCATTCTACCAGCAATCCAGCATGATGTTGATGACTGGATGAGTATTATATAACATTAGCTTTTTTGTGCAGTTTCGGGTACAAACAATGCCTGTGAGATCAAAATGGTTTACCAAGAAGATTCTGGTATGAATGTTGAAATGGCAAAGCTGGTTTTTGCAAAGGGCATATGGAGTTATATTTGCAAGATGCACACTGCACTTCGCAAATACTCAACAGTAGACCGTTCTCGACTAACCTCAGGCGTGAGTGCAGTCACTTTAATTCAGAAGGTAATACATTTTTGTGCTGTAACGATGCTTTACAATGTAGGAAATTAGGAATATGGAATAGTTACCGGACTGAAAGATTCAGGCTAGATGAAACTAGACCAAAAACACCACCAAAACCAGTAAAGTCCCACAAGAAGTAGGGTATAGGGAGGGTGCGCGTACACAAACCTTACCCCTACTTGGGAGTAGAGAGACTGTTTCCAAGAGATCCCGGCTCAAATATAGGAGCACAGGTTAACATGCAAACAAGTTAAGCACAGTAACACGAGCAAGTAAGAACACAAAGAAAACACTCAAACTAGATCAAATCTTAAAAAACTCATACAACGTTCTGCCCTACATATAGGTAACATTGCCCATTAAGCCTGCATCTTTTCAGGTGAGGCGAAGAGAAGATAATCGAGATATCCCTAGCCTTCCCTTTAAAACCCAAAAAACCTTCCATCCAAAATTCCAAACGGACCTTAACTTCTTAAATGCAGGGGTTCATTAATCATAACTCATGAATCTTACCACCATTTTTTTTGTTTGCTCTCAATTGAAGGTCCCAACCGAGTTGGAAGCTAATAGCAGCACAACCAACACAATCCAAGCAGGAACCTCCACAAGTAGGGACCACCTCCATCCCGTATTGCCATCCCATGAAACCTTCGCAAAGAAGGTGACGAGTAAGCGACCAATCAAATTGTTGAAAAATGCATTTCTGGTCTTAGGGGGCGCGGTCTGTTTGTGCCGTGGCCATTCCAACTTTGGCATGAAGGTCGCCGTGTTATGCATCTTGGTAAAGCTTACGGCGAAGCAAAGTGCTTCGCAAGAAGCAAAAGCCAGGGGGAGAGCAGCTGGTGCTCATTGTCATCAAGATTTTGGGACGACGATCCAATGAGTCGACCATATAGAGATTAATGAATGATATTGTCTGACTTTTGTATAACTTTGAGCAAGTTGCTCACTTATTGCTGGAAATTTTCAGTTTGAGGCGTTGCGAATTTGCTTGTTGCTCGTCTAAGTGTTATTGTTTTGTTCATCTTTTTCGTCAACCCGCTTGATGTGTTTGTATGATTTCTAAAATTAAGACAAGATTCTCTAAATTTTGAATTTTCAATAAATAAGCTAACTTTTATATATTTATTTTTACTTAAATCAAACTGATCTTATAAAAAAAGCATTGACTATTTTATATCCATAAGGTGTAATTGTATAGCAATATTAGAAAACATATCTTGAGAGAGATTGTTAAGACTTAAGACTCTTTTTCAGATTTTATCATTGATGTGGATAGAAAATTGAAAGGTCTGGAACGGAGTTTTTGAACTCCTAAATTCACTTCAAGATTCTTAACTCAATCTTTTTAATGAAAATCAGGTATATGTAATCAATAATAATTATTTTTTAGAAATAAGAATTACTTACAATTATTTTGTAGAAAACTAAAATTGTAAAAAACATACCATTTTATTATAATTTATTTTATGCAAAATAATTGAAATAGTAAAATAAAACCAAGCACGTAAAAAATTATTTTTTGTAGTTGTAAAATAAAACCAATAACATAAACCCAATTATTTTAGGGAGAAAGAACAAACTAGGACTAAAACATTGAAAATATACCAAAATAGGACTTCCATGTTTTTATTCTCGAAATAGGACTTACATTACCAAACATGGTCATATACATTACCAAAAAAGTATAGTAATTTGCACATGTACACTGCCACATTACCACAATGCAAAGTCACATTACAACAGTGCAAAATCCTATTCCGGGAAAAAAAACATGAAGTCCTATTTTGGTACTTTTCTCTATGTTTTAGTCTTATTTAGGATGATTTCTATTTATTTTATGTAACTTATGTGTCAACTTTAATGTTTTATACAGAGTATTAAATTTGGGATAGTTTAAAAATACTTATTTTTTTTTGTAAATTTAGCGTAATGCAGATGTAACAATATCTGAGAGAGTCACAAAATTTAGTTCGATAAAAATCCAGACGAGGGAGTGAAACAATAAATTACTGAGATCAAATTTTTCATCTAATATTTTTAGTTTTTCACCAACTTTTTTTTTTAAAATTTTGTGAGGTCAAAATGTCAAAAGATTTATAGGATAGAGTATTTATTGCGTAAATTGAGAATACAATGAGTGGAAAATTTTATTCTAAACATAAAAAATTAAAAAAAACTGGTACAAATAAAAAGAGAGGGGTGTGTGGTGGCGCGAAGATGCCGGGAGAAGACAGAGCTGGGGAAGAAGCTCGAAGCCGGGAAGGATGGTCTCTTGTTTCAAAGGCCGTAGCGCCTCCGGTTCTCCGCCACTATCCACGCCTCCGGATTTTTGGGGGTTCGTTTCTTCTCCAACCCTCCTCCTCCTCCTCCTCCTCGCCGCCGTGACTGCTGCATTTCCGTACTATTTTCTCCCTTTCTCCTCCAATTTCCACTGCATCTTCATTCCCATTCATCTTCTCCATGCTTTTTTAATTAACAATTTCGGATTTCTTTGTATTATTTAAAGATCTTCGTTCATTCACTGCACAAATCGCACCCTATCGCACTCCGCCCCAATTCCACGAGTCATTGTGGGGTGATCAGTAATAATAACAATGCTTAATGCGTTGTTGGTCTTGTTTCTGTCTCCTACCTAATCAATATGTTTTCAAATCCTTTGTTGTTTAAGCAGTTTTATTGTGTTCCTTTATAAACACCATTTTCCATTCATCTGAAGAATATCACAAGATGACGACGCACACGGGGATGAACCTGGTATTTGGGGTTTTCCTAATAGTGAGCTCCTTCTCTCTTACATTGGTCATCTCCGAAACAAATTCCAAGCATGGTAATCCTCAATGTCCCTTGCAATACACCTGCACAAATTTATAGGGTATCCATGGAATTGTGGGCACCCTCTCTCTCTCTCTCTCCAGAGGAATTTTAACCTGCATCACCCCCTGAAAATTTGCTGTTTTCATTTTTATTAGGAGATAAACTGTTGATTAGCTGTAAATTTCAGAGGTTCTGATACAATCACCTTGATGTTATTCTGTAGTTTCTGCCCTCAATGTGCTGTACCAGAGCTTGGATTCTTCATCCAGAGAGAACCTAGATGCGTGGACGTCAAACGGTGGTGATCCTTGTGGGGATTCTTGGAAGGGTATCTCGTGTTCAGGCTCAGACGTAACTGAAATGTAGACCTCTCACTCGTGTTTCACATTATGTGATTAGTGATTTACTTATTTTCTCATGCATTGCAGTATTTAGGGATGAGCCATGCACTTTGATGGGATGTAGTTATCTGATAATGCTTTTGTATTGAAAATTGCTTACAGTGATTTATCTGAGATGGATCTATCTGGATCACTGGGCTATGCGCTTGATAAGTTGGACAAAGTCACCTACTTGTGAGGCCCGCACACTTCTTGGAAAATAAGAGATTCTTAAAAATAATTTATTTTATTTTTTTGCACTGAAACAATTGGTCCTGACAATTTGGATTTATATGTCATAGTACAGTGATGTGAGCAAAAACAAACTGAAGGACACTATACCATATCAACTTCCTCCCAATCTGCAACACTTGTAAGTTCCTAGCACAAAGAGAATTTGAATTTCTTTACTAAATATACCTAGATGGACGAAGGAAAGGTATAAAATACACCGTAATGTTTCTCTAGATCCAGCATAAATGCTACTCTTACAACTTTGCTTGCATGGTCATCATTTTTAAATAACTATATCAGCTTAAGCATAGAGTCTCATGTCATTCTGATGGTTATTTGAACATGAGAAATTGTTCCTCAGGAATTAAGATATTACACACTTTTTGGTGTAGTTATCATTCTGTTGGTTTTGCTTGTTACTGTATGAATCCACAGACAAGATGCCATGATGTAGGTTTTCTGCTCTGAATTGGCTTATCTGTTGTTATAACATCTGCGGATAAAGTTCAGATACTGCTATGCTTACTATCATGAATTATTCATGTACTCCATATTAACTTTGAATGCAGAGACCTTTCAAGCAATAAATTTACAGGAAGTGTGCCTTATTCAATTTCTCAGATGTCTGACCTCACTTACTTGTAAGTGCATATCTCCAGCAGCTTTCTTTTTTCTTATTTTTTACTCCCTAGTCTTGATGTGGATTTAGTATCAATGATCTTGAGATTCTTGCATATATATATATATATATATATATATATATATATATATATATTTGTGGGTGTTTGCAGACATTTGAATAATAATAAGCTCAGTGGATCGCTGTCCGACATGTTTACACAACTTACCAAACTCACGGAGATGTAAGTGTTGCAAACATTTCTGTTGCATATTTGTTTTGTTTAACTCATCTTTCTCTATCGGTTAATAACACAAAGCCTTGGTTAAAACTTGCTTTTTATATTCATCAATCATAATAACGTAATATTAAAAGCCAATATATGTTTTGGTTCATCTGAGCAAATGGTCTATCAAAAACATCTCCACCTTTCACGGGTGGACATAAGGTCTATGTACATCTCACTCTCCCTAAATCCCACATGTGGCAATACACTGGGTGTGTTGTTGTCGTATGGAGTACGTGATTTGATCCATCAATTATAAATATTACACAACTTGATCATTGACTTTCTTTAAGATTCAAAATAGTCATCCACCTTGCAATTCAGACTCAAATTAGTTTTCATGCATATTTTGTTCTAAATAAGACAGGTACTTTTGTATACTCAGGATGAACTGGGTCCAGATTACATAGTTGAGGGCCAAAAGTGAATCTAGAATTGGGTCTAAATTTATGGAACATAAAATATTCTTCTTATTTTGAGCCAAATATGCATTGAAACTAAATTGGGTCCAAATTTCAAAGTGGAGAACTAAATATTACTATGTACAAACACGAGGAACCTATTGAATAATATTTTATAATGGAGGGGTTAAATAGGTTAATCAATCCAATTTCTTAGAGGCTGTCTAAATAGTGAGAATGAACCCAGGGATCTTTCCTTCAATTCATTGTCTGGTGCTTTGCCGCAGAGCTTCAAGTCCCTCTCAAGCCTCAACGTATTGTAAGATGCCAATATAGTCTTTTTATTTTTCTGAGTGGAATGAATAATTTCATGTGGGTGAATTTTTTGTTATGCTTCATGTTACCATGCAGGTTGTTACAGAACAACAAATTTACCGGATCAATAAATGTTCTTGCTGAACTCCCTCTTCAAGATCTGTAAGTTAGATGATTCTCAAAGTTTTGTTATTCTGAGGAATGGTCATTGTATTTAAGTGTTATCAGTTTTCACTTTTGCGCATTTAAATACTGCTGTGAGTGCTGTCTCATAGTATATGAATTTTTTTGGTAGGTCTAGAGTACATACTCCCTCCGTCTTTGAAAGAATGACAATTTGATTTTATGGAAATTAGGAGAAGTGTTGAAAAGATGGGAAAAAGTGAAGAGTGTGGTTGAAATTTGTTTGAAAGAGAGAGAATGAATGATATCCACATGTATGTTTCCTAAAAAAGAAACTGGAGAAGTGTAAAGTTGATTTTTAGACATTCCAAAAAAGAAAGTGTAAAGTTGATTCAAGGACAAAGGGAGAATTATTTTGCCTCTAATTAATGTACATGCTTATAGGTTTCATGGTAAAAGGGTTCTATGCAATAATGATTAAGTTGTTTATGTGAAGAGGCTAATATACAAAAGGGAAATACTTGCAGGAATGTAGGAAACAACCAATTTACAGGATGGGTTCCGGAAGAGTTAAAAAGCATTAATAATATTGAGTGAGTAAATAACTTACTCCTAATGAACTGTTGTTAACTACACTCTTTCACTCATGTGATGATGTATTTGAGGTTATTATTTTTAGGACCGGAGGAAATTCTTGGTCTTCTGGACCAGCTCCTCCACCTCCTGGGCAGAAACTAGACAAGGAATCAAAGGAGAAGGAGAGATCTGGCTTGAGTGGAATGGCAGTTGCCGGGATAATTATGGGTGTTTTGCTGTTTATTAGCATTATAATTGCTCTATTTTCTAAAAGATCTTCACCAACTTCCATACATTATTTTGAAGATGATAAGCTTAGCCAACACGGGCCAATTTCTCCACTTTCATCTCAGGAATCATCCATTAACATGTTCCCTGATATGCACAAGGGATTCAGAGGTAGTTTCTCGTGTCCTCTGAAATATCCTCTCCCTCCTTATGGTTTGGTTATGAAATAAAGATAATCAATAACTTGTAAAAGAAAAGGAAAGTAAAGATAGTTAAAAAGAATATATTTAAAAAATGGAATATGTTAACCTTATTAATGCAAACATAGAGGTGTTTTTCTTTATTCTATATTAGGATCTTCCAGAGAATTTTAGTTAGGGCTGCCAAAAGTCTGACATTTAAGCTTGACCATACTTACAAAGTGAATAAGGTTATAAAATACTGTTGCTTAGTAAACTTATATTTCCCTTGAGAATCCACTAACAGTGTTCCATTATGATCAAAATTTCCAACATGTTGAAGTGACACCAGACACATATGGAATTTTTTTTTCGTGGAACTCTTGAATACAAAATGTAGTAACTAGTGTAATGATGCTGATATTTGTTGGGAACTCTTTCATGAAGTGGGTAGTAAATAGCATTTAGAACATTTAGAAACACACTATAAACAACCAAGGAATAACTGATCAAATACTTTATATTTTTCCAAAAGTAGCATACAATTTGTTACTTTTAGAGTATAAAACATTGTTTTATGTATGGCTTTTGACAGAGTTGGTTCTTTAACATGGCATCAAAGTCATGTTGACCTAGAGATCACGAGTTTGAATCTTTCCGCCATCCACTTTTAAAAAAATAACGTTCACGTGCAAAGCTGGAAAAAACTAACATTGCATTCACGTGAGGGACATGTTAGAGTATAAAAATTTCTACTGCCTCCGATCACAAGTTTGATCTTTTAGTTGAGTTGATTCTTTAACACTCTGTTTGGTACAATTTGAGAGGTAAAAGAAAAGAAAATGACATGGAAACCAATTTTTCAAGTTTGGTTAGAGAGGAAAGGAAAAGAAAATAGAAAGGAAATGAGAAGGATAAGCAAAAATAAGCTGAGGGAAAACATTATTCCTTTCATTTTGGTGAGGAAAAAGAGAGAAATCATTTTATTTTTCTTTCTTTCCTAATTCATTGAACCACACATAGTGTAACAGTTGATATACAACAACAGTAACATTACCCCAATACCTCGACGGCTCCCGCCCATTGCGAGGTAAGGGGGGGTCGGATGTACGCAGCGAATGAACTATATTTGTAATTTTATCTGTCCAATAGTATAGCTTTATGCTCCCCTTTTATACTCTATCTATCCCAATGGAAATTTTTGAGTTCCATTAGCTTTTAGCACGGAGACTAAGAAATATAGAAAATGTGTGGTTGACATTTATTTAGAAGAAAGAGAAAAATAGGAACCACAAATTTCTTTCTTTAAAAGGAAACTAGAAAATACTTTGAGGCGGATAAAAAGGAAAAGTGAAAAAAGCCAGCCTGACAGAGGAATAACCGGACTATTTATAATGTGAAAGTAGTATAAAATTGTTCTTTCATTTAAATGTTCTTTCATGAGCTGGTCAAGATTTAACGTTGATCTTTGTCCAAGAAACAATGGCTTCGTTCTTGAGTGTCCTTTCTCTCATATCCCATGAAAGGGAAGTTTGAGTTCATGGGCTTTCCTTTCAATTATTTATACTTCCAAATTGGAGGTCATAGGTTTGAGCCTCAGGCTTTGTAATAGAGTTTATATTGCTAAAAAAATTGATGCTTCCACATTGCAGTATTGCTTTTTTTGTTGTTGCTAACATGTGAAGGACTTGGTGACAGAAATTAGATCTTCAAATGCTTCATCCACGATCTCAGTAAAAACTTCACAAACGTCTGCTTCAATGGGCCGTAAGCCTTCAGATCACCTCAAGTCTTTCAACGGAAAGGAGTTACCTGACCTTTTGAATGTTGAAATAGGTGGTTCAGTTCAGGCCACATATTATTCTTTGGCCGATTTGCAAAGTGTCACCG
The DNA here is from genome assembly GCA_900332095.2 of Cuscuta campestris. NCBI lineage: Eukaryota > Viridiplantae > Streptophyta > Magnoliopsida > Solanales > Convolvulaceae > Cuscuta > Cuscuta campestris. The sequence continues at coordinate 732,491 of OOIL02004591.1, read as the reverse complement.
GAAATTTTGCAAATGGCCGTCTTCTTGGGGAGGGATCAATTGGTAGAGTATACAGGGCAAAGTTTCGAGACGGGAGGGTATGCCTACTTACTACTATTCCGTTACTTAGTCCTTTAACTGCCCCCTTTAACTGGGTAACAAGGTGGAATTCCATTATAATGTATATATTCATGTACTATCCTAATGGTTAGTATTCTCACACCATGAACAATCATGTCTCACATGCATATTTTAGAGCTTGTCTGTCCATGTTGATCTTTTTTTCTTGTTGCACCTTCCTACTGCTAACCCCTCTTTTGCTCATCTGCTTTTGTTATGGTTACTTCTTAATGTGTTATAATTCTATGTAGAAAGATAGAAATTTCTATGGAAATTATTATGATAATTTAATATATTAGATTTATTTTGACATTTAGTTTTGACATAGATAATTTTTATCATGTTTATTTATGGGTTTGTGTGTGCATTTGGTGTATGGGTATAATTAATAGTCAAAGTGTTGCACAATCTCAAAATTCAAATGAGAACCTTATTTTGGGAAGGAGAGAGCATTAATAATATTTAGTTAATTTTAGTGTTAACTTATACGTTATATGTAGTACTTGCAACTGAGAAGGCATCCAAAATAGGACATTATTAATCCGCACCCCTAATACTTTGAATATTTCCATTTTTTAATAATTTTTACTAATTCTATAAAGTTAATTGGCACTTCAAATTTAATACCACCAACCCTCACAAATAATAACACTCCATAATAATAACAAATAAAAATAGTAGCAGCAGCAGTACTACTACTACTACTACTACTACTACTACTACTACTACTACTACTACTAATAATAATAATAATAATAATAATAATAATAATCAGTCTTCTGTGTCAGGTTCTGGCAGTAAAGAAGATAGACTCATCTCATTTTAGAGGTGGTAGGGGTGCAGATTTCTCAGAAATAGTTGCAAACATCTCCAAGCTTCACCACCCAAATATTGCTGAAATTGTTGGTTACTGCTCAGAACAGGGACAAAACATGTTGCTCTATGACTATTTTAGGAATGGTTCGCTTCACGAATTCCTACACTTGTCGGATGACTTCAGCAAACCACTTACCTGGAACACAAGAGTCAGAATTGCTTTAGGCACAGCTCGTGCTGTCGAGTAAGTTGTAGTTAGGGCATTCTTTTTGTCATTCATGCATTGGTTCAAATTTTGTTAATGGGCTTAACTGCCTTTGTCTGATGTTTGTTGAAGTTAATGTTGTGGAGTGTATTTTGTCAAAAGTGTATTAAAAAAACCATAGCTTGTCTCTGAATCTCCTCTGGATTGAGTGTTTGACAAGTTTATCATTACATCATTCAATATTCTGTCACAAATGAATTTGTTATTTTGTATTTTATGTTTAGGTTTCTGCATGAGGTTTGCTCACCTCCCTGCATTCACAAGGGCATAAAGTCGTCAAATATTTTGCTTGACACTGAACTAAATCCTCATCTCTCTGAATGTGGCATGGAAAGCCTTTATGAGGTATGTAAATCCATAGAAGCTGTTGATTTGTCTTTCCGGGAGATTTCAATAATGGTATGTTATACTACACTTCCCACTTAATGACAAAAAGTGGTAGCTTCCATTTTTAGTTTTCATAGATAAAATTCTTTTTGTTCATTGATTAAACACAGCTTTGTCCTTTTAAATACAGAATATTCAAACGGTGTGTCTGGAATACCTATCAGTAACATTCATTCAATCATTTCACACAACCAACACTGCCAGATATCCGTTTGGTCACAAAACTTCTTAATATTTCAAAAATTATCACCATCATAGATTATTTCCACTTGAGAAAAAAAATCACAAGACAACGATGAGTTAGGATAGTTTCTATAGTATTGTCAGTAATATTAAAAGAAATCTGTTTTAGTTTATTACTCTATGTCTCTACTTCTTCACCAAGTTTTTATCTATGTTCATCTGAGAAAATTTTAGCAGCCCAATATGAAGTTGGACAGACAAAGATTTTAAAAATAATTAAAATTAAATCATATTTTTTTCAGAGTACAAGCCAAAACTTGGGAACCGGATATAAGCCTCCTGAATGCTCAAAACCTTCAGATTACACGATGAAGAGTGATGTGTATAGTTTCGGGGTCGTCATGTTAGAGTTGTTAACCGGACGAAAGCCACATGACAGGTGCACCACCTCCCCACCCACTCCTTTTATTTTCTCTTCATCATCCAATACGTGTTAATGTGTTATTTTATGATTATCTATCTTAGCTCTGATTAGTTAGTGTAATTGAAGACATTAACATGAATATGTGGGTTGATACAGTTCAAAGCCAAGAACAGAACAGGCTCTGGTGAGATGGGCATACCCGCAGCTTCATGACATTGATGCCCTGGAAAAAATGGTGGATCCGGCACTTAGAGGACTATACCCTCCCAAGGCAATCTCTCGGTTTGCAGATATTGTTGCTCTCTGTGTTCAGGTTAGACTTCAGTAACTTGCAACCCCTCCCCCTCCCTTTGTTTCCTAATAAAAGTTTTACTCGGGGTAATATTTTATTCTGTTTGATACAATTGGACTACAGCCTGAACCAGAATTTCGACCACCAGTATCTGAAGTGGTGGAAGCACTTCTCCGATTGGTTCAAAGATCGAATGTGGGCCAGCGGGAGGATCCTAATGCTTCTTGTAGAACAGATGGCTCTGATTTTTGAGGGATACCCACCGGTTAGGATCCGTAATACCAGTCTACCCTTTTTAATGATCACTATGGTTACATAGATTTCTTTAAACAAAATGTGTTTTGCACATTAAGAAATTTAGTATCGGAAGCAATTTTTCAATGCGCAAAACACATTTACCTTAAAGAAATCTATCTAAGCGGTCACAGTGAATGTCAGGAAAGTGGACCGAGGTCACTCATACTCCAATATTGAACTAGTGATATGTAATATGGAAAATCTAAGGGTGTCCCAAATGGTGCCAATATTTACCGTGTCCCGATTCTTCTCTTATAGAGTCTCACATACATTCACAGATATAATTATGTTTGTGAAACCGTGTCTCTGAAATAAAAATGAAGGGTAGAATTTGGGCACCATTTCGGGGCATCTTAGCATGACTCGTGTAATATAGGGCAGGGAGTACATAAGTTCTAGTAGGCTTAGGAAGAGACAAAATTGTGAGGAACCGAAATGTTTTCGCTTCGTCCATGACTGTCTGGTTTTCATATTGACAACATATTTCTGGTGAAATTAATCCCCATAAAAAATGTGATGTATTATAGCAAGCTCATTTCATGATATCTTTTGAGTATATTTTGAGATGTATTATATGAGGATTTTCTGTATATGGTGAAACTCGAAACCGAGACCTAAAGTGAATTCAAGACATTTTCCATTTGATTTTTATTTTTTGAAAACCTGTCATGTATCATTTTTAGAAACGATGTGATTTGGTTTGAGGTATGTAATTTATTGGAGCAATTTGAAAACTCATTTTTCAATTTAATGCTATGTTAATCTGATTTGAAATAATATCGAGTTGATATTTTTTCTCCACAAGCGTGAGATCACAGTCTTTTATTCTCTCTCCCATTTTGTAATGTCTTTTACTGTTCATAAAGTTAAAATTTGATTCACTTATTTTATCTATTTTTGTTATTTATTTGATTAAAAACAATAATCATGTTATCTTTTGTTTTGAAGACTTTTATACAATTTTCAAATAAGTAATGTTATTTTTCCATCTTATTCTAATTATTAAATACATTAAATTAAAAATAATATCAATCCGGTAACGTAAACCAAAACATGATTATAAAATATGATAGATGGAGTAATAGTTTTTCTTGTTGATGATGGAGAGATTGCTTTGAAAGTTTGAGATTTCTAATATGTAATCCGAACAAAATCTGGATTTGAAATCTAAATTGCTTTATGTGAATTTTTGGTTCATAAAATGTTGATCATATTGCTGTATTCAAAAGAATAAATTTTATAATTTGTTTTTTATAACCAGAGTTTTCTCATATTTAATTATTTATTATTAAATATTACATTCGTGGTCCTTTAAAGAGCACCTCTAAATGGACAATTTTTTTTTGATTTTCTATTATGTTGTTAAATAAAAGTGTAATTTCACGTTTCTAATGATATATTTTGACGCCGGCTTGATAGACAACACAACAATACTGACTATGACTTTTGACTAAGATTCTGAAAAGAGACGACATTTCTAAATTATGGTTGCAGTGGACAGGGACTTCAAGAAACAAAAGAATCCAAGAATGTAATTTGATTAATGCAAAAATAATACCTCCTCAATTTGGGATGTTGGGGTGCTTCTTTTGTGGTTTGTATTGGAGTTATGGTTTATTTATACAACACAAGGGGGTAGGTTAGAACATTTTAATAAAGCATTTAAAAATCTATTTATTTTAAGAAAAGAAAGATTTGAAAATGTACTCAATGAAATAAAGCTACATGAAATAATGTGATAGGCCACTCTGCTCTATATAAAGTCAGGAAATTGAACTATTACATATGGAAGACGATTGGTATTGTGTTACTCCCTCCGTCCTAAAACTTTCTTCCCGTTGCGCAAAATGAAGAAAAATCCCAAGTTTTTTCAATCTATTTTATTTAAATATTGGTATAGAAATAAAAAATAAAACATATATATTTAAAAACTACATCAAAAGTTCAACAAAACAAGTGGTGATAAGAATATTTTATTTTATCATATAGGCCATGAAAAACACAAATAAATATAAATTCCCGTGAAGTTGGAATAGTGCTCTGGGAAGAAAGTTTTAGGACGGAGGGAGTATATAATTATTAATTGATGCATGTATCTCTACAAATAAAAAGTTAAGATTTCTTCAATCTTTGTACTTGGTCTGTCCCTGAGTGTTTGTCCATTTTTGACTTTTGGAACTGTTCATCTAAACACTTTGACTCATCAAATTCTCTCAATGTGTAAGCTTAAAAATAGTCATGTGTGATTTTGTTTGATTCGTCTTAACATATAGATTATTAATATATAATTTTTATATTTTTTTAATATATAAATTACAAGATAAAATGGATTAAAGAAGTGCAATTGGATGGTGTGCAAAAATGAAAGTGGACAAACACTCAGGGACGGAGGGAGTAATAAATATCATCTGCAAATGGTGGGTAAATTTCACAAATGGTACCTGAACTTTAGCTGGAATTTCGAAGTAGTACCTGAACTTCAAATCCTTTCACAAAAATCCCTGAACTTACACAATCATTTCACTAATGAGCCATTAGCCCGTTTCTAGGTTAACTTCCGGTCATTAGGGCCAAATTCGAATTTTATATATTCTAAAATTTTCAATTTGACCCCATTTCTTCTTTTCTTTTCTTCCACGCCCCGCCGCCGCCCGCCGGTCAAAGTCGCCGGAAAATGAACTTTTTCCGATTCCGGCGGTACCAATGTCATTCTCTTCGTCTTGAGACGAGGATCAATAATATCCAAAACATTTTGTCTAATTTGGCCTGTAACTTCTCGAATCTGAATTTTTCTACTCGAAAAACCCTAAAATTCGAAATTGGATCCAAAATTGGGGGTTTTGCAAATCTTCATCAAATCTTGCAATTGAGGAGTCCTTGGAGGTCGCCCGGATACCACGACCGAATTGGCGTTGGTGCCCGCCGGAGTTGGCCGGAAAACGCTCCGACCCGCCTTTTTCTTTTTTCCGGCTAAATCTGGAGAAATTGACGGCGGGCACCAACGCCAATTCGGTCGTGGTATCCGGGCGACCTCCAAGGACTCCTCAATTGCAAGACTTGATGAAGATTTGCAAAACCCCCAATTTTGGATCCAATTTCGAATTTTAGGGTTTTTTCGAGTAGAAAAATTCAGATTCNCAGATTCGAGAAGTTACAGGCCAAATTAGACAAAATGGTTTGGATATTATTGATCCTCGTCTCAAGACGAAGAGAATGACATTGGTCCCGCCGGAATCGGAAAAAGTTCATTTTCCGGCGACTTTGACCGGCGGGCGGCGGCGGCGGGACGTGGAAGAAAAGAAAAGAAGAAATGGGGTCAAATTGAAAATTTTAAAATATATAAAATTCGAATTTGGCCCTAATGACCGGAAGTTAACCTAGAAACGGGCTAATGGCTCATTAGTGAAAGGATTGTGTAAGTTCAGGGATTTTTGTGAAAGAATTTGAAGTTCAGGTACCACTTCGAAATTCCAGCTAAAGTTCAGGTACCATTTGTGAAATTTACCGGCAAATGGTTTAAAAAACCGTGCATATGTAAATAAAAGCATGTTGTATGTGGTCTTCTCCAACACGCCTCATTAATGTGAACAATGCATGGGTCTCTAAAAAAGCAAAAAAAAGATTTTTAAAAAATTACTTCAATAACTGCTGATTGGACATAAAGTGAACAACTCTTGTAGTTGGCCTTAGAAAATTACCCATAATCGGCTCACTCGAAGCAGCCCAAATAACACCAGCCCATTTTGCAGTGACCTGACCCATTCATTTTGGGCGGGAATACTGTTCAAAACAGCCTCACACCTTTGTATAGGTTGAGATTAAGATTTGTTTATACATACGGTATTTTTTTTAACATGAGCCAACGCCACTCTGAAATTTGAGCATGTGACCTCTTTTGACCACAAGATTTTTGACGAGAATATTTTAAAAACAAATACTCGTAAATCGTTGGATGATACTCTCTCCGTATCTAATTAGATTACAAATTGAGAGTTACGATGCAAAATCTCTCGTCTTTTGAAATCATTAAATTTACAAATTAGTATACCAATAAAAAATTACATATTAAAAAACTACGTCAAAAGTTCTAGTACAAAAACAGAGGTTACAAGAATATTTTATTTTATTAAATATTCAATGAAAACACACAAATTAATAAAAATTACCAAAAAGAGAAAAAAAATTCTAATCCAATTCGAGTCTGAGAAGAGAGGGAGTATTAAATTAATTGATGTTTCACACAATGGTTAACCTAAGCTTAATATGAAAAGAGTCGAGTTCAACGGAATCGAACTCGAAGACTCGAATTCAACGGAATCGAGGACCGGACCTGACCTCTGTCATTTCCATCCAACCGAACCAGAGGTGTTCGGGCCGGGTTTCTATTTAGGTTTCAGCCGAGTTTTAGCCCCGCCACCGTACTGCAAAACGCCGGTTTCAACCGCAACCAGCCTCCACCATTGTTCATTGGCTCGTTCCAGTCCTCAGCCGCGTACCTGTGTAGCGAGAAGAAACAGCGTCGTACCGGAGGGAGTGCGGCGACGTAGAAACCCTAGGCCATGGAGAAACGCGTGGTAACATTGGCCGGAAAACTTTCGCCACTGTCCTCATCCTCCGTCTTTGAGGTCGCGATCGGGGTTGCTCGTGTTAGTGTAGATGCTTCTGTTACGTCCGCGGCTTCTAGCACCAACACTCCGCCACCTGCCGCCGCCACATACGAATACCGTATTCCTCGTGACGTGTTGTCCACCGGTGACGTCCGGGCTTCGACTTTGGTACTGCTGAACAAGCTGTTGCTCACGTCATCTGTACCTGTCTCGGCTTCTGGCAAGCTCGCCGAGATTGTGAATGGAGAAAATAGTGATTCTGATGTTGCTATAGATGGTATTGCTAATGCGCTTCACCCAACTCTAGATGTTCCGCTATCAGTTCTGGTTGCCGTTTCAGCCATAGTTGACCACCGGTCTTCCGCTCTGTCATTGATTTCCGATGCAGTTGCTGCTCTGTCATGTGAGGCATTGTGTGCAGATGTATCTTCTTTCGATTTGATCGATTCTGGGGATGGTTCCACTGCCAAGGATGATGCTTCGGTGGCTGCCTCTTTGAGGGTCTTCCTCAACGGCTCTAAAAATGTGGGCAAAGGTCTCCTAGACCCTTCAATTTATGATATTCCTGAGGTACACGGCCACTTCAAGGAGATCGGTCGCCTCCTTCACTCCAGGACAAGGGCTCAGCTCAATTCTGCCTTCAGAGCAAGCTCCTCTGGGGCCTGCAAGGTCTTGTCCACCATCTTGTTTGATCACTCAGTGGTACTTTTGCGTTTGGGAGAGATAAGTTTACAGCGTGGCCAACTTGTTTTGGAGTCTGGAATGGCTTCTGAGGAATTGCAAAGGATTTTCCAATCAAAGGCTCCTTCAGTTGTTGAACTACATGAACGTTTTGACTCTTTGCTCTCTGGTTTCACCAGCCGAAATTATATTTCATTTGCTCATGGAGTTAATTGTCTGTTGAAGATGGTGGAGGATATTGTGTCTTGGGAGGCAATGGTTGCATTTTTCAGGCTAAAGGGAAGTGATCTAATACAAGAAACCCAAGGCAGTGTCCCATTAGAGGATAGTAATGGGAAAAAGGTCAAGAAGAATAAGATCTTGTTAGGCAAGGGAACTGCTGCTTTAGTTCAGTTCCTCATGGATCAGATACCGAATGTTGCTACTGAGACTAATGATACTCTTTGGGAAGGGTACATAAACAAATTTCTGTTACTATGGGACCCCAGCAATATTTGTTATGAGATTCTGCAAAATAAAGTAAAAGAGATTGTTGAAAGTAATGAAAGCCGCAGGCTTCCTAAAATTCCAAAGGTATTTAACCCCAACTGGTTTTTCGTTCTTGCTCCCTAGTTCACCCTACGAATTTTGCATAACTAAGGCAGAATTAAATCACTTAGATTTTATTGCTTTGTTTTTAGCAATATTTTATGTTGTTTAGATGATCTAGGGCTCGTTTGAATGTTCTCTCTTAAAGTAGTCTCTAAACATTATACGGAGTACTTACAAAACATTAAAGAGAAGCCCATAATGTGCTTTTGACCACTCTCAGTTCTTAAAAAGTAATGTGTCATATTGGCCTACGTACCCCCCAACCAGACCCACTTGGAGTATTCACCCACTACGCTACCCACTCGACTACCAACCCATTAATTAACCTTAGTTAAACCCCCAAGTCCCCATTCCAGCCGAGAGGGTGGTGGTGACATTAGACAACTACCATCAAACAAAGGATGAAGAAGAAAGTGATCTGGTCGCACTGCTCACATGACTTCCACGTGGAATGCATTGATTCTCACTCTTTCTAGTGCCAGAAGTGTGGCTATAAAAAGATTTTTCCATTTTTGGCGGCTGGAGAAGGAACCAGGAGCTGTGGTCTTGTTCTTTTTAAGTTTTGAAGGAATCATCGGTATGGGGACCCAACAATGAGCTCCATTTGAACGCATTGTTTTTGGCGCATTTTATGCTTGCGAATTGCAGGGTATTTTTGGGTAGGCAAGATAAGTGAAGAGTAAGGGCATATTAGTAACTTTTATTAGCATTATATCCTTGGTTCACAGGCTAAAAAGGAAGTGGTCAAACACATCGAGACAGACAAAGTCTTTATTTTAACAATAGCTGTCTTTATTTGATGTTTTTTTTGAAATCATCTTTATTTACTGTTAGTTTATGGGTTTTATTCTATGTTCTGATTTTTGAATGCATTTTAGTTTTAGAATGTCTCTGTGATCTTATTCTCAAAACTATGAACAATCATTACAGGGTACTCGTGACTTTGCAAAGGAACAAATGGCTATTAGAGAAAAGGCTTTTTCTATAGTAGTCGATGTTTTTGAAAGGCATGGTGCTACGACTTTGGACACCCCTGTTTTTGAACTGAGAGAAACTCTGATGGGTAAATATGGAGAAGACTCAAAGTTGATTTATGATATTGCTGACCAGGTATAATAGTTGTTCCTTTAGATAAGCTTATTTGTAAGGGTTTGATATCAGTTTATGGCTTAGAGCTGAAATTATCCATGACTATTTTTATGGCCTGCTTGTCAATTTTTAAGCTTTTTTATATTAATATATTAATATATTAATGACTTAAAGAATTCCAAGAACATCGTACCCCACAAAGTTAATGCAATATACGGAGTAATTCTTAGTCCATAGTAGTGTGTGCATGTTATTCTTATTTGTATATCAGAAACCAGAGGCATTGGAGTTGGTTATTTCTTATTAGTATATGATTCTGAGTTTTCTATTTAAAAAATCTCCCATGGATTTAGTGTTAATTGATTTTTTAGAATGAATTAACAAGGTAAACTCAATGCCATTGGCCCCAACTAGTTGGGAATAAGGTGTTGATAATTATGTTGATGATGCTACACCATTTGTTTGTTATAGATTCACAATATAATCACGATAGAGAATCAGAGAAATTGATGGAAGTTGTTAAGTGGCCTAGTCTTACCCTTGAATACACCAATTTATAAAGATTGGTAAATAGAATAGTACTTTTGTTAGACAATATAAGCTTTGTTACTCTGCAATTGTCTTATACTGAAAACGTGTAGATTGGGTGGTGGTAAATACAGTCCTACACAGAAACTTTAGCAGTTACTAGTTGGACCCTATATTTTTTCATTTTTTTCTCTTTTACAGGGTGGTGAACTTTGCTCTCTCCGTTATGATCTCACAGTACCATTTGCTAGATATGTGGCAATGAATGGTCTTACATCATTCAAAAGGTATCAGATAGCTAAGGTATACAGAAGAGATAATCCTTCCAAAGGAAGGTATCGTGAGTTCTACCAATGCGATTTTGATATAGCTGGGCAGTTTGAAAAGATGGGTCCTGATTTTGAGGTCATCAAAGTTTTGACGGAATTGCTAAATGAGCTTGACATTGGGGATTATGAGGTAGTCCTTCACCTGGTGCTAAATAAGACCATAAGTATGCATTGTGATTCCCTGATATTTTTGTTTTCCATAAGTAGCTATGTACTAGACCAAAAGGTTGTATTGCTATTTGTGGAGTATCCCTCATATATATATTTTATAGCTTTAAGATTTGTAAACTAAGCCATATTAATATTAATCAATCAATTGATGTGGGTAGCTTTGTACATCTTTGAATTATCTGGTCTAGGAGCCATGTGCTATGTATATGTAATATTTGTTTGAATTTACTTATCTTTGAATCATTCTAAACCCTACCTCTTTAGGTTCCTTCGAGTTTAGTTATTCTCCATTTGACATTGTATCAAATTGTCATCCAATACCGGTTTGTAGGGAGTCATCTGCCATATCGGGATATCACTCTTTGCAGCCTGTTTGGGAGCCAGTTTCGATTGAGGGATCATGCTGAGTATTCAAAATTGAGTGTCTATTATAGTGGGTTCGAATCTAGTAAAGAGTGTATAAGTGAGGGGGTAAACTCCCCACCTCTTGAGTAACTTTTTGGGATTGACTTAGACCAAACCCAACACTACTGAATAAAGGATAAATTATTTGGAAAACTGATATCATATTTGTGCAAGGAAACTTTGTGTTAGATATTAGTAAGTTTCCTTTGTCAAATGATTAAATCATGTCTGTCTTTTCTGTTGTCCAGGTGAAGTTGAACCACAGACGGTTACTTGATGGAATGTTAGCCATATGTGGGGTGCCGCAAGAGAAATTTAGAACTATTTGTTCAAGTATTGACAAGCTAGACAAACAATCTTTTGAGCAGATAAAAAAAGAAATGGTGAGATCTTCTCTTTTTGGCATGAACTCATTTTTTGCCTAGAATTTACATCAAAAAACTTTGCAGGGCAAACAATAGTCATTCACATATCTCGAAAAATATATATCCATGAATATCATATTAGTTCTTGCCAATCAATTTATCTAAGCAAATTACTGTATAAATTGTATGATTTCTTTTTCACTCTTGTTTTCCTAAACATTTTTTACCTTAATCATTTTCTTGAAATAGGTGGGTGAGAAAGGGTTGAGTGAAGAGACGGCAGACAAAATTGGCACGTTTGTCAAAGAAAAGGGATCTCCTTTGGAATTGCTGCAAAAGCTTAAGCATGAGGGCAGCAAGTTTTTGGAGAACAGTGAATCTGCACTTGCATTAGATGAGTTGGAGATTTTGTTTAAAGCTCTTGAAAAGTCAAAATGCATCAATAAAGTAGTGTTTGACTTGAGCCTTGCAAGGGGTCTTGATTATTATACGGGAGTAATATTTGAAGCTGTTTTCAAAGGGGATGTCCAGGTAAGACATGATTAATGGCTTTCTACATATGCTGATGTGTATTTAAACAAATTATACACAGGAATTGCTACATCATTTTTTAAAACTTTAATGGTGCCAGGTTGGTTCAATTGCTGCTGGTGGGCGGTATGATGATCTCATAGGAAAGTTTTGCAAAAAGCAGGTTCCAGCAGTTGGTATTAGCCTGGGAATTGAGAGGGTATTCACAATAATGGAGCAACTCAATAAAAACAAGGAGGTGATATACTGGCTAAACTTGTGTTCCCCCAACTTTCCTACCCCACAAACATCTGTTTAAGAAAATGTTAGGGAAATACATTGGAGGAAATAAATAGGAAATTGAGGAAAAAATGTGTGGGGTGGGCAGATTTAGTTTGCTTCAGACTCAAAAGCTATTCTGTGCGTGTCTATATATATAATGCATAGTGGAAGATATGAGAATGCATACAATCCATTAGATTTAAAATGTAAGGGCTATTAAAAATCCAAAATCTGGAAAATGAAAAAAATCTCGGTGGCAATTTTGTATATAAATCAATTTTTCGACCAATGCCGAAAATGCACTACTGCAAGTGTAAAATGCATCACAGCATGCCGATAATGCACCATTTCATTNCCCCCCCACACATACACATATATATCCATTTTTAGTACATTTTCTTTTTGTTTCATCGTTGCGTAGGAAATTATTATTCATTCTGTCACATTACATCTAAATTTTCAGATCCGAGCTAACAAAACACAAGTGCTTGTTAGCGTCCTGGGGGATGACCTGACTATAGCATCAGAACTAGTGAGTGAGCTATGGGACGCCAAACTGAATGCAGAGTTCCTGGTGAACAAAAGGCTGACAAAACACCTTGATCTTGCCAAAGAGTCTAAGGTCCCTTGGATGGTTATTGTTGGTGAGCGCGAACTCGCCCAAGGGAATGTCAAGTTGAAGGACGTCCGTGCATCAAAAGAATATACCGTCCCTAGAATTAGTCTCGTGGAGGAGCTTTGCACCCGTCTTAAGGACACAACAAGCTTATAGGCTTTGGATTTACAGAATTACAGGTATTCATTTTTATGATCAATGTGTTAGTTTTGCTTCCTTCAGAGTACGAGTATTTATGAAAAGACGATGAAAAATTAAAGTCATTATTTTGTTCGGGATTATATATTTCGTGGCTGTGTTTTGTAAGAGAATATTGTTTTTAAAAATTACAGCGCCCAACACACGTATTTGGTTCGTCTTTTTTGAAGGTGCTACAGAGTATATTTTACGTGTTTTTTCCTCTTTGTAACAAATATATATGATCCTCAAAATTCAAATGCCATTAGTTTTTAAAGTCTTCAATTAATTTAAGAATTGGTGCGAAGTCTGCATCCAAATAAAATTTTTATTTTTTTCATTTGTCTCAAAACAAACAATTCACTTCTATTCTTTTCATAATACTCTCTTCATCCATACTAATTGCTCTATTTTCTTTTTTAGTCCGTCTCAAAATAATTATATTATTTCTTACTTGTCTAAGAAAGTAAGAAAAACCTATTCACAATCTCCCTTTCTCTTCTAACTCATTTGTTAGTTTTTAACACTTTTTTAAACTTTGTGAAATTATACTTTGATGATTTATTCGAAACAAAAGGACAAAGAAAGTGAATATGTGACTAATAACATTTCTCTCTTTTTCAAAATGAATTCTACCCATAAACGGAGTACTCTTTATATTTCAACAATTTTTTAAAATTATGTGAAACCAAATTACAACTTTTATTTAGGAATGCATGGAGTATTTTTGAAAAATAAATTAGAACTTCTACAAAACAAGAGCTGAAATGACTATTGTTTATCAAATGAGTAATAAAAATTAATACGGAGTAATAAATGTGAATAAAATTAATCTTAAACATGTAATATAAACTGGATAGATGATAGATATTGATTTAAGTTATAGCTAAAAATATTTTTTTTCAAATAAGTCATGATCAAAAAAAAAATTCAAAAAAGTCATGATCAAAAATATTGATTTAAGTTATAACTAAAAATTTATAGCCAAAAGTTGTAAAAAATCAATAGGAAAGAAATAGATTGAGCTCAAGGGAGTATTGATCAAACTCCTAAAAATATGGGAAGACACAAAATCAAATGGAAGAGAGAGAGGAGGAGAAAGAAAGTGGGAAAAAAACCAGTCCCTCCCCTCGCCAAAAACTACCCCTCTTTTAGGGGGTAAAAAAAAAAGAAAAAAAAGTGGGTAAAAACAGAGAGGTAAAAAAAAGTATAAACAAATGCTGTCAAAATCTTGGCTCAAAACACCACCCCCCACTGCTCCCCTCCTCCGTCCCACCGGTTGCTGATGATGATGATGGGCGTGCACGCCGCCGCCCCTGCGGCCGTGCACCCTTGCCTCCGGCGGCAGTTCCCGGCGTTGCCGCCGCCGTCGTACCTATCACCGTCATCATGCCCCTTCTCCCTGTTCTTCGTCGTCCTAATTGGTTCCCTGTTGATTTCGTCGCCGCCTGCGGCCGCCGCCGGAGGCGGCGCCGGAAGCGACCCTGACTCGCTCGCCGAGAGCTCGGCGGACGCGCTGATCAATTTCAAGAACACCCTGGTGGCGGGGCCCAACGGGCTGATGGCGTCCCGGGAGCTGGCGTCGTGGGACCCGGCGACGGCCCCCTGCTCCGGCAACGCCGAGAATTGGCGAGGGGTGCTCTGCTACAACGGCGACGTCTGGGGTCTGCAGCTGGAGAATTTCAACCTCTCCGGCGACATCGACGTCGACTCCCTCACGCCCCTCCGATTCCTCCGGACGCTCAGCTTCATGAACAACGCGTTCGAAGGGCTGATGCCGGACTGGAGAAAGCTCGGCGCCCTGAAGTCCCTGTTCTTGTCCAACAATCGGTTCTCCGGCGAGATCCCCGGCAACGCCTTCGCCAGCATGACTTCTTTGAAGAAAGTGTACCTGTCGAACAATAATTTCGCCGGGCGCATTCCGGTCTCTCTGGCGACCACCCCCAGGCTCTTGGAATTGAAGCTGGACAACAATGGGTTCACCGAAACCATACCGGAGTTTCCGCCGGGGCTCAAGTTGCTCAACGTTTCTAACAATAAGCTGGAGGGCCGGATCCCCCGGAGCTTATCCGTTATGGATCCCTCTACTTTTGCTGGTATGAAATGTTACTCCATTAAACAACTTTCAAACTTTATTGAATAAAAAACTTAAAAACCCAATTGAGTCCTATGAGGATGTAACTATGTAAGAGACACTATTTTTAATAACAAAGAACAAAAGAACAAACTAATGTGTTTCAAAAAAAAATTATGTAGTAAAGAATTTAAAGTATGAAATAAAAACGAAGTTCGAAGTAGTAGAAAAGTCTAAAGATTAAGTAATAAGTAAAAATAAAAGTCGACAAACACATTTAATTTAATTGTAGTTATATTTAACGCTATTTCGGATATGTTTTGCTTTGATAAGTAATAAGGTGAAAAATAAATTGAAATCAACGTAAGAAGTCTGAAGTTGAAATTTATTTGAAAGAAATTGAGAATTTATTTTCTAAAATGGAGTATAAGAACATAAAGTTAACTTTGAGACCGGTTCTCATGACATTGGGAACCAGACCCAGGAGTGCTTCGGTGCCCCGTTTGTAAAATTGACGGTTCCTACCCCTCTAACTCCCCCGGTAAACCCTCTGCCCCGACCCGAACACTCCCCACACCTCCTTCGATTGTACCCCCAAGTTAATTTTGACTTTGGAGTCAAAATTTGACTTCAAAGTCAAAATTAACCTGGGGTGCAATTGAAGGGGGTGGGGGCGTGTTCGGGTCGAGGCGCTGTGGGAGAGTTATTGGGGTAAGAACCGTCAATTTTACGAACGGGATGCCGGAGCACCCCAGATCATCTCGAGAACTAAGGGTGTTAACTTTTACATATTCACAAAAAGAAAGTTCAATTAAAGTTGATTCTAACACGACGGGAGTACATAACGGGTATCTAAACTCCAGGTTTATTAATCTCGACTTTTAGAATATTTTACATAGTTTGAAAATCACCAATCTCGAAACAAGAATTTTATTACTCCCTCTGTCCCAAATTATAATGACTGTTTACTATTCACAGGGTCAAATTTCATTGACTTTCTTTCTCTATTTTCGTTAGCAATTTGATAAAATAAAATATTCTTATCACTACTAGTTTTGTAGATCTTTTGATGTAGTTTTTTAATATGTAATTTTTATTTTTTAATTCTATACCATTTGTCATATAAAATGGTTTGAAAATAATTTCAGTCAAACATCATAAACCGAAACAGACGTTATAAAATGGGACGGAGGTAGTAGTAATCTTTATATTCAGAAACTCCATTTAAAGAAACCTAATACTAGGTAACACATTATTATTCAAGGATTTATCTAAATAGTACGAAAACATAATGACTTTCTCAATGTAGTACTATATTTTTTTTCCCAATGTAATATCACTGGTCATTGTCCAGTGATCATTGGTCAAAAAAATGTCACTGGACATTATTCCAGATATTGGACATTATTCAAACACTATTTATAAAATAAAAAATTTAAGTACTACATTTAGAAATGACTTATGTTTTAGTATTATTTAATTCAAATTTCACATTATTCAATCGTATTATTTTTATGAAATTTATGACTAAAGTTTTCCAAATTTGATGAAAACTTCGAACTAATTTTGGTCTTTGTAGGGAACAAGGATTTATGTGGGAAGCCACTGGAAAAGGTATGCAACCCGGAAAGCCCACCTGCCCCGACTCCTCAATCAGCAGGCCCAAATTCAGATGAATACCCGACCCGGCCCACACCTCCCTCATCATCTTCCTCATTGAGCCGGCTGTTAATGCTGATCGCAATATGTCTGCTCGCCCTAGCCGTCATCATCCTGCTCATCATCAACGTCCTCCGCAACCGCCGCAACGAGGAAGAGCCCACCTTGGGCCGCGGCGGCAGAGCCGCGGCAATCAGCTCCTCCTTCTCCCCCTATTCCGAGAATCTCTCCGTCGGCGGCGGCGCGTCATCTCCGGAAATTGCGATCTCTCCGGCGGGGAATAACGCCCCGGTAGCGAAAGGAGGAGGAGGAGGGGTGGGGAAGCTGACATTCGTGAAAGGGGGAGAAAAGGGGCAAATATTTGACCTGCAGGTAGGTTTATTTATACAATACTAACCATTATTATACGGAGTAAATACTAGGAATTACTCCGTATAAAATTACATCCTTAATTGGTGCAATTTCATGATACTGAGTACTACTTTAATAGGGTTCATAAAATTGATTGTTCATAATCATAGTAGATCCTCTGCCTATCTTTAATGTACTTCTGCACCCCTCCAATTGCACCAATCAATTTTTTGTTGGTTTTGTGGTCAATTTTATGATTCAAAGTTTGGTTGGTGTAATTGGAGAAGGTGCGAGGTGCATTAAAGATGTGCCCAGTAGGGGTCGTGGAGTTAAGGGGATATGAACAATCAACTTTACGATTAGAAAGACCGTAGATATCCCAATTGAAATGGTGTCACGAAGTTACACAACTTTAAGTGATGTACTTTTACAATTTCTCTAAAGTATTTAGATATATTTAAATATTTACAGAATGGAATTGCTATATATTTGTATTCGTTAATGTAACAAATCGTAATTGTACTCATATTCGAGTTCGTCTGCTTGCAGGACTTGTTGAGGGCGTCGGCAGAGGTGTTGGGAAGCGGGAACTTGGGGTCGTCATATAAGGCGGTGATGATGGACGGGGAGGCGGTGGTGGTGAAGAGGTTCAAGCACATGAACCATGTGGGCAAGGAGGATTTCCACGAGCACATGAGGAGGTTAGGGAGGCTGAGCCACCCCAACTTGCTCCCCCTTGTTGCTTATTATTATAGGAAAGAGGAGAAGCTCTTGGTGGTTGATCATGTCCCCAATGGTAGCTTGGCCACTCACCTTTATGGTATGTCACACTATTTTTGTCTCACGTTGAAGGGATTGTAGGAAATAAGAACTGAATTAAAATTTTAGTGGTGTAGATTAATTTTGAAAACGCTAACTCTAAAGGCTACCGTCGGATAACCTTTTCAAAATGCTACTCCCTTTGTCCCCCTATATTTGTCCACTTTCATTTTTGCACACCATCCAATGCACTTCTTTAATCCATTTTATCTTGTAATTTGTATATTAAAAAATTATAAAAATTATATATTAATAATCTATATGTTAAGACAAATCAAACAAGATCACACATGACTATATTTAGGCTTACACATTGAGAGAATTTGATGAGTCAAAGTGCTTAGATGAACAGTTCCAAAAGACAAATGTGGACAAATACAGGGGGACGGAGGGANTTGTCCCCCTATATTTGTCCACTTTCATTTTTGCACACCATCCAATGCACTTCTTTAATCCATTTTATCTTGTAATTTGTATATTAAAAAATTATAAAAATTATATATTAATAATCTATATGTTAAGACAAATCAAACAAGATCACACATGACTATATTTAGGCTTACACATTGAGAGAATTTGATGAGTCAAAGTGCTTAGATGAACAGTTCCAAAAGACAAATGTGGACAAATACAGGGGGACGGAGGGAGTAATAGATAACACTGATGCCAAACAGGGCCTGAGTGTCTCATCGTACATTCAATTTTTTTATATTATAATGAGTATGTATGTCAAGCTTAAAATTTTTTATGAAATCTTATATGTTGTACTCAAGTAATTCACTAAACAGTATATGTTGGATGTTTGGATATTTAGGGAATGACTCAAGGCTTGATTGGCCAACAAGGTTGAAGATTGTGAAAGGAGTGACAAGGGGATTATCCTACCTTCACTTGGAGCTCCCAAGCCTAGTGACACCCCATGGTCACCTCAAGTCTTCCAATGTGCTTCTTGACAACTCATTCAACCCCCTCCTCATGGATTACACTTTAGTTCCCGTGTTAAACTGCGACCAACTCCAAAACATCCTCATCGGCTATAAGTCTCCCGAATACGCGCGACAAGGCCGCACCACCAAGAAGACAGACGTCTGGACCCTCGGAATATTGATCCTCGAGGCAATGACAGGTAGATTTCCCGCGAACTACTTAATGCAGTGTCCCGGATACGGTTCTGAATTTGCCAGCTGGGTTGACTCCATATCCAAAGGGTTGCATGACGACAATGGCGACGAAACCAACACGGTGTTCGACAGGGAAATGGGGGATACAAGAGGAAGCCGGGGCGAAATGCGCAAGCTAGCCGAGATCGGACTGGCTTGTTGCCAAGAAGACTTAGACCAGAGGTGGGATCTGAAGAAGGCGTTAGAAGAAGTTGAAAAAGTGAAAGAGCATGACGACGACTGATTAACTAAAGATTGTTAATGGTGTTTGAATTATGTATATATTTGTATTAGTTGATGGTTCATCATATTTCTCAATGTAATTAATGTCCACTCTAATGAATCCCCCTCTTTGAGAAGATATAACATGTAAAATTATGTTTTTTAAATCATTTTTTAGAGAAGTTTAATTCGTACGGGACTGGACCAATTATTTATCCATATTCCATCTATTTGTATATTACAAATAAGAAGTGAATATAAACATATACGAATTTTTCAAATATTTTAGTTTGTCTTAGATTTTTTACATATGGAGTACTATATTTGGTACACTCTTCTTCTTTTTCTTTAAACCATAAAAAATGGCATACGTATGGGTTATGGGCATGATATTGAAGTTCATAAAAGAAAATAAAAAACTAGAAATGGCTTAGGAGTTCTAATCCTTACTAAGTATATAACTTTAATTAAATAAACCATTTGAAGAGGTAGAACTATGGTAGTTGGGTAGGCATTTTTTGCTTATGGGTAGTTTTCACACTTGTGTATTTTTTATGTTTGGTACTTTCAATTTGTTGTGTTTTTTTCGTCAATATTAGTTTTTCTTTGGTATTTTGTGCTTCGTGATTTATTTATTTTATCTGACTCCTAATGATATATGTGCCACTTGAGTCTGAAAGTTTTTGGAAGCAAACTCCTATTTTCAAATATGCACACACTCTAAGTTCTATTCTTATGAAAATTCAAGTGGATTGTTGTTGCAATCAATAATACGGAGAAATAAATTAGTGATTCATGTAACAAAGTTGTTGAGAACTTCTCCCCTAGCTTGATTGGTATCAAGCCCACTCCCCAGGATTCATGGGGGAAGTTCACCCAGTTTCGAGCCGGAAGGAGTAAATTAAAAATAAGAGAAATGTCTAATGTCTTCCTCAAAATCAAACCAGGGTTGGTTTTTTTTTAGGAAAAAGGAGGAAGAAGATATCAAGCCCGGACTTGCGCTGAGCATTTACAAAGGCTAATCGGAAGCGGAGAATTGTTATTTGTGTTGGATTGGGGAAGCAGAGCCGCCGGAGGATGGCGTTGAATTGGCTTCCGAATATCATTTCCGCCGCGGCACCTGACAGTACTCGTCCCATAAACCTACTTACTCATCCCCATCAGCTCATCTCAGCCGCCGCCGCCGCACCTGGCGGTACTAGTGCTATATCGCCACATCGCTTGATTTCGTGCTATCTCTGTTCAACTTCTCCCGTCTGCTTCTCTCCGAATACCCGAGTCTATCCTCGTACTGTCCGCCGCCGCAATTTCAAATTTCGTTCGATAGTGCCGCCGCGGTGCTCGTCTTCGTCGTCTTCTTCTAGTGCGGAAGGAAAAGGAGAAGAGGAAGATAACCTGGGTGAAGCAAGGGATGCGCTTTGCGATTATCTTCAGCAGCTTGGGGTTTCTGCGGAGGAAGCTATGGAAATCGCCATTGCTGCTCCCAGCTACCTGCAAATGTTGATTGACAGTGTTCAAGACCTGGATGAACTCTCCTTGTGGAATTCGTGGACGGATTCAGCTTCAGAAGCTCCTCCCTCACAGCCTTCGTTCAGGAGCAAGGTCTTCGAAATGGCCCAGCAGAAAGGCGATAAGGGTATGCTTCCCTACTTAGAAAGCACTGGCCTCACTCTCTCTTCTGCAACTTACCTGGGCCGCTATCTCTCATCCTCCCACACACTTCCGGATCTTATTCAAAAGGTATTACCTCCAGGACATCAAATCTCTCCATGCTTTGATTTATTGTCAGTATGATTGCCATGAATTGTTGAACAACAAGTAGCTAAAGTAGTTTTGCGCCTTTCAAGGAACCTGGTTATTTGTTTAGTTACAGACCTTTAGATGGATTCTCGATCAGTGCATTATGAGATGCGTATGATACTCGACCACATTTCCTTGATCTCTACAAATATCTTTATCTTTTATTTTGCATATGCCTTTAATTTTTCCCATAGAGCTGTTGCTCATTATCTTGATAGTTTGTTATAGTTTCAGCTTATGATAATATGATGGTTTTCATTTGGAGAGTTGCACTTTTGGTTGTGCAGGTTATATGAATCTCTTCTAGACTAATAATGTTAGTATATTACTCTGTACTATATTCTGGCAGACAAGTAGTTGATTCGTAATGTATGGAATGTTTTTAAGGGCTAATATCTTAAAAAAATCAAATGGGGTCCAACCAAGTTCTTTATTGAATGTGTAATAAGGAAGAATTACATATGGAAGTTCTTTATTAAGGCTTTTATGTTATTATACATTTTTGTCGAATACTAGTATTCATACTGTTTGACTCTTGTCAAATTGGGCAAATTTTGATCATCAATTAAAAAACGCATTGCATATTAATACAAAAATGATTTTCATTAGATTTATCTTGTAGAAAATTTCAAACAATTTATTCCATTGTATAAATATAAAATGCAATTTTCATTCAATTGATTATCAAAGTTAATCCAATTTGACCAGAAAAATAAAAAAGGATGAATACTATGGTAAATATTTATAGGTTAGTTTGCTTACTTTCTTTTGTTTATAGGTTAAATATTTGAAGGAAACGTTATTTTATCACAGTGATGATGAAGGTATTGTCGGTATGAATGCTAGACGAATGATGAAGCACCTTTCTATTTCCATTGATGATGATGTGCAGAAAACATTGTCATTCTTTGAAAAGGTCAGACTCTCTTCCTGCAGTTTGATGCAGTTTTAATTATCCCCTTCTTATTCCTCAGCCTAAGTGAATTTCAAATTATAAGAAGACTTTTATTTCATTGTTTTAATAGTTTTTATAAATTTCTAAAAATGCATTCTTATATCCTCCATACTTCCTGCAGATCCAAGCGAGACGTGGAGGTCTAGATTTATTAGGTTCCAAAGATAGTTCTTTCCGATATCTTATTGAATCATTTCCACGTCTTTTGTTGCTTCCATTGGAGACTACAATGGAGCCTGTCCTCCAAGTCCTTGAGGATATTGGTGTTGCACATGGATTGAAGAAACGAATCCTACTACTCTTTCCGCCAATTATTTTTTATGATGTTGAGAAGGACATAAGACCCAGATTACATTCTTTCGTAAAAGTATGCTCTTTTTTATTGGACACTAGAATTATTGAGTTAAACCCATATTTTTTTCTTCTAATAACTGAACACTATACTTTTATTATCTTCCAGATTGGCGCAGCAGACAAAGATTTTGGTCAGATGTTACTCAAGTATCCATGGATTCTTTCTGCAAGCATTCTGCAAAACTATGAAAGGATCCTAGATTTCTTCAATAAGAAGAAGGTGATAGACATTTGAATTACTATTTCCAGCCGTTGACCTTACTTAAAAACTATTACAATGTGTTGGTATGTTGTCATTATCTTGTTCTTTTGCGTTTTAATGACTCACGACACTCATCATCAAAATCATTACATTGAGTTTGGTGCAATGGCATGAAATGTATGGTGACACTCTTCTTCATTATGGCACTGCAATATGAAGATCCGACTTGCACATTCACGAGTTTTACCTTGCTTGTCTAGTTTACACTTTACAGGTAGATTTTTTTTTGTTTCACAAGAGTACTTATTCTTCTGGCAGGTACCCGTTGCTAGTGTAGCCAGTGCAATCAAAAGATGGCCACTCCTTTTAGGCTGCTCAGTTGACAAGATGAAATTGATGCTTGATCAATTTAAAGACTTGGGCATCGTAAACAAGAAGTTGGGTAAGGTTATTGCAACAAGTCCGCAGTTATTGGTACAGAAACCTCAGGACTTCCTCAAGGTAGCACTTTTTTTGAAAACTAATAGTCTGTATGTCTCTAACTAAAAGTAGCCTACTCCATGGAATTAACTCGAATCTTTGCACATTGAATATTTTTCTTTATTTCATCATTTGCCCTGTTGAAATATAAATCAAAGGGATTTTTAGACGTGCTTTCTTACTGTTAATCCTTCATTATTTGATTGTTTTAATCTGCTTATATGTTTTTCGTGAGCTGAGAGACTTCTGAGAACAACCTCCATACCTTCTTGGTAGGGGTAATGTCTGTGTTGCCGACCCTCGCCAGACCCTACTTGTGGGTCTCTATTGGGTTATTGTTATTCATAGAGGTGCACAACTACCTTGATTACCAAAAGAATACTTAAGATTGAACCACCAAAGAGAACTTGGCATTGTTCGCTTCTCCCTTTACACTCTTCTTTCAGTGCCACCATTCATGTTTACTTCAGAACTTCCTACTGTTTAACTTGTATGATCTATTTCGTATCTGAGGTTCATTATTTAATTTAAAAAAAAAACACTTCTGTTACCAGGTGGTGCAATTCCTTGGAGATTTGGGAGTTGATGAGGATGTCCTTGTTAAAATTCTTGTTCGTTGCCCTGAAATTTTTGGTTCAAGTATTGAGAGAACTCTTGAGAGAAAGCTTAATTTTCTGAATACTATTGGTATTTCCAAGAGTCATTTCCCCAGGGTTATAAGGAAATATCCTGAGTTCTTCATATGCGATGTTGATGGAGCTTTGCTTCCAAGGTAAAGAAGATCCTTTTCTGTTGTATATGCCGCTCAATGGAAGTAAGTGCCACTTATTATTTCACTAAATTCGAAAAGAAAATTGATTTTTTTAAATTTGAATTTGAAGAACAGGGTAAGGTATTTGAGGCGTGTTGGGATTTCAAAGCGTGACATATCGTTCATGGTCCGTAAGTTTTCTCCTTTACTCGGGTACAGTACAGGAGAAGTGCTGAGGCCAAAAGTGGAATTCCTAGTGAACACAATGGGAAGGGGAATAAACGAAGTGGTGGAATACCCAAGATACTTCAGCTACTCGCTGGAGAAGAGGATAAAACCTAGGTATTTGGTGTTGAAAGGTAGAAATGTGGATTGTAGCTTAAAAGATATGTTAGGCAAAAATGACGAAGAGTTCTTATCTGACTTTATGGGGGTCGAAAGGATGCTTATCCCCCCTTCTTAAAGACAATTGCTGCTCAATGCTACACTGCAAATATATAGGACCCCTACGATGGCATCCTCAGCCCCTGCTTAATTCTCTCATGCTGGTGTGACCACTATAAATTGAGGTAAGCACAGTTGTTTTTTCTTCACCAAATCAGTCTGAACTTCCCCCCATGATCCAATTCTTTTTGTTTGTAAATGAGTTTGCTCAATTTATCATTATGGGCAATGCTTAATTACTAAGAAAACCACCGTTGTCCTCTAGCTGTTTGTTTTTGGCTCAATTTAATAGGACAGTAAAATGAGTTCATCTACGCATGATCCTAATAAATTGAGGATCTGAAAACTTTATGAACTTGTCTCCCAAACACTGTCTCGTTATTGTGTTAAATCAATGGACATATTTGGTTCTGTTTTTCTCTTGCATATGGTTCGCATCAAATTTTTTCAGCGGACGTGAAAGACTGGATGGCTCGAGGAAGTGAAAGACTGGTTCGCATCAAATTAAAGCAGGTAATTAACAATGCAAATGGAGCTTCGTACTCTCTAGTCTTCTTCAAAAGATAATTTTTTTTTCCCGTCGCAAAACATAAATTTCAACCACAAGTTTCCGCTATGTTAAAAAAGGTGCCCCCCTAAAGATGGGCTCATTTTGTTACACTTTTATTAACAAAAGTATCATATGAATTCCTCCATCTAAATTTGTTGAGCTCTATTTGACTGCGACGGAGATGAATGAAGTGAAAATTTTATGTGGTTGAGACTTATATTGACAAGCGGTAAATGTTACTCCTTCATTCTTTATTTCTTTATCGACGGTTTATTATGACTTTCATTTTACAGAGTACATTAAAAATGAATAGATGTAAATATATTCTATGTCTACGTTCATTCATTTTTTTTATGTGTTACTCCGGGGTAATAAGGAATTGAGGAAGTACTTTGTATGAGTCAAACAAGCACACAATTGGAACTGACCAATGCTAGTTTTGGGTTCATAGCACAAAATTTAATAAATACTCCTTAATGAAATAAAATAAGCAATGAAAAGGATATGAAAAAAGTGTACTAGTCCCAAAACATTGTAACCAGTTCTTCCTTTTGGCTATTTCAAAACACGCTTTATTTTTTTGTTGATAACGAATATTACCTTTCAGAATGTTTGTTTTCAACTTTGTGTTGTTAAAATTGACAAACCTTGACTATATATTAAATAAAACTAATACTCTGTAATAGATATTGATAAGAAAATAATTTTATTTAACTTATTTTGTAAATTATTTTTTATCTCATTATTATACCATATAAATTTTAAGTCATTACATGTTTAAATTTGATTTGTGCTAACTTCAAAAAGTTTCTAAACTAACAAATTATGTAAATTCAAAAAATTTCTTATTCATATAATTAAGTTTTAATTACACACTTTTCATTTTAAATTTTTTAAAAGTGAAAGTTGATAGAATAATATTATTTTTAAGAGGGAGTATAATTAGTTCCCTTCGTTACTACTTTTTCGTTTCATTTCTTTTTCTTCACTTTAATTTTTATGGTTAATATTTTTAAATTTTGACGGAAATATAACGAAAAAAATAAATTAGACTGATATAAATTTAGTATCATTATATTTAATTTAAAATCTAGTTCTAAAATAATATATTTTTATAATTTTTTTCATATATAAAAATACAGATATTAATTGTCAAATTATTACATTTTAAAACTCTGAAAAAGTGAAAGGAGAAAGATAAACAAAGGAGAGGGCTCTTGAATTGTGTTACGCCTTTAAATTGCTTTCATTTGGCCGTCTTTCCGCAACACTTCACATTTGCCTTTCGGATTGGGGAGGATCGGCGCTGTAATGGAGCGTCCGACTTTCGGCGGCGGCGACGGCGGCCAAGGTAACAGCACGAAGAAGGTGAGGAAGTTGCCGAGCCCAAAGGAGATGGTTGCCCACTACGAGGCCAAGGGTTTGGGCGCCGAAGAAGCTTCGCTCAAAGCAATCGAAGATCTCCAGAACCTGCTCTTCAAAATGGCCGTGAATTCCGGAGAAAAAGGCTCCGCCGCCGCCGCCGCTACGTCGAGGAAGCTGGACTCGATGAGCTCGAGGTTGATCAGCCTGGACATGAAATTGGACTCGAAACCTAGCTATCCCCAGACGCTCGCCATCGGGGTGGCTTCCGGCGCACTTGTACAACTCTTCCCTCACTTCGCCGGAGCTGTCGCCGGAATCTGGAATTCCGTTCGCTCTGTTACCAAATCTAATCCGTGACTCTTCCTTCTTCGTTTGAATTGTTGAATGAGCAATTATTTGTTTTGATTTTGTTTTTTGTTCCGAATGATTTTGTGCTCGTTTTGATTATTACGATTATTACTCCGTATTTTTTGGTAATTCAGATGAGAAATTAATTAATTAAGAATAATGTGTCCTCAAGTTTTCGTCGGTTTTATTTATTGACAAATTCTCACGCGGTCTTAAGATGAATGTTCATTCTATAGAATTTAGTATATTGATATTATAAATGAATGGGATCTTTTACGGGAAAAAAAATTAAATTACCGGCCCAAAAAGTGTGAGAATATCTGCAATTTATATTGTACCGTCGGTTGTACGGTTCTTCCCGTACAACCAGCATTTAATTGGGAGAAATTAGTAACGGCAACGCAGAGTACGTTCGCGGTGAGGGAACGATGGACCACGTTCGCGGCGAGGGAACGCTGCGTTGATGGATGATTTGTAGTCGGCGCTGCTCTAATTGCATGAGTTTCTTCTGATCGAGTGATGAAACGTGCTCTAATTCCAATCAGCGATGAACACGACTCTAAATTCCGGTCAGGGCTTTTGGCGTAGAAGAAAGAAGACGCACAACCAAAGTGATAGATTTCAGAGACAAAAAAGGCGGTAGATTTCAGGCTTGTGTGACTTAGGTGATATGAACGGTTTGTTGTTTTAGAATGAATATTATTTTGTTTCATAATGAACATTACGCAATTCATAAATTCATATTGTAATTATATTGAACAAATGTGTGAAAAGATGAACATCACTTTATTTTTGAAAGAGTATTACATTATTTCAAAATGAACACTTACATTTTGTATAATAATGTGTACTACTTTATTTTAAAATGAGTACTACCTGGTTGTATCGTACTTCTAGTACAACCAACTATACCACATACGTAGTCGAGAATGTTCACATTTCATATTTAGAATTTAGAACCATAAAAGAACAACTTATAAGTATTTATAGACATCAATTTTGTTTATGGGAGTTTATGAGTAGATTAATGCCGGTTAAAAATAGAGGATTGCGCGGAGCTTAATCGTGCCAAAATATAAGCGGAGTACATAGTACTCAATAAAAAAGTTCTAAGATCAATAGGAATTTTTTTACGGTGTCCACTTGTAAAAATTTAGTAAGGTACAACTGTAAAAAAAATTTAGTAAGGTACGGAATTTTTTTTATGGTGTTTTTCCTCTTTCGTAAAACTTTTAAGTTATTTAACAATTTATAAATAAGGAAAAACTCATGTCAACACTTCTAAAATTTTAGAATCTTACAAGAATACTTGAAAACTAGTCTTCCCGTCCTAGAGAATTTATCCAATTTTGATTTTTGTGATCAACCAGATTAATATTTGACCTAAGATTAAATAAAAATTAATGAGATAAAATAAAATTTGTAAAGTATTTTACAAGATAAATCTAATAAAGTTAATTACTTATTTAATTACCAATCAAAATTTATCAATTTTGATTGCAAAAAAAAAAAAAAACAAAAACCAAATACTCTGAAATCAAAGTAATACTACATGACTATCAGTCTATCACACATACTCCTTGCAGATGAGGGGACTCATGTAAAGTGTGAACTAAAAATTCTTAGTATTATTGTAAAAATATTATATTTTTGTAAATGTTGGTGAGAATGGTGTAATCTTGTAAAATATCAAATTTCTAAGAGTACGGTCATGAATTTTTTCTAATAGATAATTAAGCCTTTGACCCACATGTTTAGAGCTTTTAACTATTCTAGCGTCAATAAAGAAAAATGCTTCTCGCTTCGCCATTTTGTCCATTGAAAACAACTTTCATTATGTACACAAAAATGGATTGGAAAGAATTTCCTATCCGGTGTAACGCTAACTAACATTATATATAAAAGCCTGGAAATCTATCAACTGTCAAAACTACTGGTGGGTCAAAGGAATATCCCACTCTCTCCAAGCTTTTCAACTACATATATTTTGGGATATAATTCTGGGTGGGGTGGGGTGGGGTGGGTGGGGGGGTGGACAAGGCACACGCTTTCTCGGATGGCTATAGGAAAATAACACCTTGTGTGGCAGGAGACAACTTGAAATACTATCAGAATGAAGTTATCTTTTGATTCATGGGGCGGCTCAAGACGGCTGTTCTTGACTAGCAAACCACCATGTCCTGCCTGTATCTCTTAGTCATAGCTGTTGGAAAAATTCTTGTGGCGTGGTTGGAATTCTAAGAAGAATAACGCTGCGGTTTTGGAATCTGGATTCCTGCTAAAGGCCAGCCTACACTGAAAGCAGAAAGCAACCTTATATTAGACTACACAGTAGTTGGATATTCAAAAACCGTGATGCTTTTAAACCCATTTTTGAGATACAAGAAAATAACAAACCCTAAAACATATACAGAGTATAAGTCACGCGTGTGGATGGCTGGGTGCAAAACAGATGAGCAGACTAGTCTAGGGATGTAAGCTGGTACCATATCCCTATAAAATGCAATACGGCCATACTGGGTGCCTGAACTCCCTAAAGACCTCATTATTATCACTATTATTTTGCCCACTAACTGTACCCTAACCTTACAGAAAATCAACTACACATTTCATGCCAAAACCCGAATAGAAACTAACCAAAATATCATTTTTAACCTAAGCAAATAACATAAAAATTGGAGATAGGTGTAGTTTTGTTGCCTTTTACTACCTCTGTCCCATAAATTCTTAGTTTATTTTTCACGGAATTTAAAATGTTGAAAAGCACAAAATATGTCGCACGAATTTTTTGAGATAAGAAAATTGTTATGAACAGTATTTTGTGTGTATTGATGTTTACTCTACCCCCCTTGCTCTTGTTTATGTTACTTTCACCTCTTAATCTTTGATTGTACTTAATGTTCTAGAATGTTTCAATTTATTTTCTTGTGTTGGGGTCTTTAAAAAATACTCCGTACTTGTATAGGTAGGACTAAGGTCTGGTACACCCACCTCCCAACCACACTTGCATGTATCATCACCATCGTCACTTTAACCCAACTAGTACCCATGGAGTATCTTAGCAGAACCAGACACAGGTAGTATGCATGCTACTTTACCCTATCCTAAACAGATATAGATTACACTATATAAGCAGGTAGGGTTGAGTAATCCCAGTTGCATCCTCTCCCTAGAGAAAGCCCGCCAGAAGGGGATCAATTGAAGAAGACAAGAAGTGCATATCTCTCTTGAGGAAAAGAATATTTTAACAGACATTCACCTTTTCTTGTCTTTGGTGGTCTTATTCCAGGGCCTCTATTATTATTTTCAGAACTATTTCTCGCAGGCAATGATTTGATTGACGATTTAGGCTTGTTTGAAGATATAAGAGCAGAAGAAAGAAGTGCCTCAACAGCGTCCCGTTTTTGTTTCCTTTCTGAAGCTGCAGTTTTATCACCTTGAATTTGAACTTCTTTGCCATCTTTTCTATCCGTCCCCTTAAGGCCTCCTTTGTTTGAAGGTTCTTTATCCGTTACTTTTTCCAAAACCTCAACAGAACTCCTTTTATCCTTCTCTTTCGGACACGTGTCAGCTTTTTCCTTGTTACTCTGCTTATCACGATTCTTTTTTCCCCGACTTCCACTAGCATCCTCTTGGTTCATCCCAACTGCAGATGTTGAAGGTTTGTTATTCCTTACATGATTATTTTCAACGGCTGTGGACATTACAAGATCCTTCTTGAATGACTCAGAATCAGTGGTTGCTTTGCTCTTTTCCCTGCCATCATCATGTTTATTGTTATATGTTTCCATTTGCTTGCCAGCTTTCTCATTGTTTTTACTCTGAGGCTTATTCCTTCCTGTTCCACCTTGATTTTCCACAACCGCAGATTTTGCAGGCTTGGAAGCTTTGACATCAATGACCTCAACTGCTTCAGTGTGCCGTCTCTTCCTTCCAAACTTGTTTCTGTTCTTTTTATGCCAATTGGCGCCATCATTTATGTCTTCAATCTTTTCAGTATGCATTTGGATTTCTGATGCTCGGTTTTCTTTTGACGCTGATTTAAATATAGAATTGTAAGGTTTTCGGGTTGTTATGACCAAATTTCTTTCTTTTGCATCTTTCACTAGAGCATCCCAGCTTCGGTTCGATTGCAACGTCCTTGCATTACCTAAGATCCATAAAGAAAGTTTTGCCCTGGTTAAAGCAACATTCATCCGTCTCACATCAGCAACAAATCCAATATTGGAAGATGAAGCATGGCCAGTGAAGCATGCTTCAGCTGCCCTAACTGTTGAAAATATAAGTACATCCACTTCTCGGCCTTGAAAACCATCCACTGTGTTAAACTCCATTTCTGCTATGACAGAAGGTCCAAATGCATTGGAAAAGCGTGAGCGCAATAGAGATAGCTGGGATTTGTAAGGTGTTATGATGCCAATTCTTCCACCAACAAACTCTGTTGGGTACCTACATGAAGATTTTCAAAATGGGAATATATTTAATTAAAGGATTGCAAATACTCCCTTCATCCCGAACAAAGGAGTCAATTGTCAAACATCTTGTCCAAAGAAAGCCCACTTTGATCATATGAAGAATCAGTTTTATTGTGATTTCCCAAGGAAAAAAATGCCAAAAAAGAGTGACAAAGAAATTATGTATCATAAATTTAGTTCAATCCGTAAATAAATCTTTTTAAAAAGTATGCTTCATGAAATCTGAGAGTTGTACCTTGTAAAAATTTAAAAGATGTACATTTATCAAACAGACTTTTTATGGGACGAGGACAAAGCTAGTAATAGAGACAGAGCCGATGGATGTATAATATACCTGCTCTTGAAAAAACGTAACAGTTCAACTGCAACATCAACTTCACACTCATTGTAGAGAGACATGGCACCAGAATTCTTTCCGTGGAGCTCTTTGCCATCAACAACATCAAAGAATATATAGGGCCCAAGAAAATTTGTTTCATGAAAGGGTGCAGATTTTGTTGACATCAAAATTCCATTCATCAACTTTCCACTATAAAAGTGCAAAGAAGGAAAGCGGCATATCTCTGGATGCATCCTATACTGGAAATAACAGAAAAAAACAACACTACTGAACCACCAAAATGTATGATCTTATGGAAAACTACTAAAATAAGAAAACAAAATAATGTTGTATCAAAAAAACACTTCCTCTGTCCTAAAAAAATTATGTTTCACCAACATACAACTTCTTAATTGATCAAAGTGGACCTTTTGTTTTGGGTACAAGAGTATGTTTAAAACATGGATCTTTTTTGGGGACAGAGGTAGAAACTTTTTCTATATAATAGTTTAATGTCACCTGCTTGGTGAGCATGACCACAGGATGCCCAGCCTTCTGCAAACGCTCAAACATGCTACATTGGAAAAAATATTTGGTAGCAACACTGGAAAGAACTGTTGCAGGAAGCTGCTTAGGATCACCAACCTTCGAGCGTGAAACAAACATTCAGATAATAGGATGTGATTCGTATACTTCTAATGATTGTGAATGAAGGATATCAAAATCAGCATACCATAACACATCTAGTTCCTTTTGATTTTAAAAGCTGAAGTGGAATCAGTGCAGAAGGTTCCAGTGCCTGTGCAGTGCGCGCATGGGGATATCAAGTGACTAGATATGGTTAAGACAATGCAACAATGGAAGGACAGATATAAAATGAAGAGGAAGCTGGGAAAATATAAATTTATACCTGGGCAGCTTCATCCACAACAACCGCATCAAAAAGAACACTTTCCGATGAACTTCTAAATCTATGACCGGAGACAGATTCTGCACACACACCATATAAATCACCACCACATCCACTCAAAGTGGTGACTACAATCTCTGCTTCCTTTAAAATAGCTCTCCTCAGTTTATGTCTAAGGGCTTTAGTTTCTTCATTAGCTTTCCTCTCTCTTGCCAGAGTTGTGGCAAGATCTGTATGCATTGCTTTCTTTTTGTCATATAATACCCTCAGCTTTGCTTCAAGTTCAGTTCCAGATAATTCCTTCATAGAATCTGCATTGCACGCATCGCCTTCAAATAGAGATTGTGAATCAGAATCTCCACCTTTCAAGTTCGCACGCTTGGCTTCATAGGATCTGATGGCATCAGCTAGCTTCTCTAGATTAGATCGAAGAAATGTCACTCTATCTTTATTTGCATCATTCCTTGCATCATTCTTATTTATTTTATCATCAGAAATACGGTTATCGACAAGTGTGTCAATAAAGAAAGGTATGGAATTTTGATGAACTGTCCTTGCATTACCGACCCTAACTAGATATGGTTTATAGAAAGTTCCATCTCTATCATGAACACCTTCCCTAGTTATCCTTGAAACTAATTCATCAACAGCAGCATTAGATTGTGCACAAACAAGGATCCGTCCTTTACTGCAGCTTCCCATGTTATCTTTGCTCTTATCTATGTCATCTTTCAGTTGTTTAGCCAATGCAGCATCCTGCCATGCCCTTGCAACTGCAACAGCATTACTAACTTGTGGTCTTGAAATGCAGCCAAACAAACCAGTAGCCTTTGGAGCAGCACTTGGTGTTCGATTGTCTTTTATCTTACAAAAAGAGAGCAAGCCACTTACAATAGCCATAATAGTTTTGGTCTTCCCGGTACCTTAAAATGAAAGAAGTTCAAAGTTCACATAAAAAAATATGTTTATCTTGCAGAAGTGATGACAAGAAATCAACATTGCAGTAAAATGAATATAAAACAAGCCCAACATAATCCCAACCTTACCCTGTAAATAACAGAGGTCGATAAAATAAAATATACAACAATCACAGTAAAATCCCACAAAAGTAAGGTCTATGGAGTGTGTGTACAAAGACCTTGCCCCTACTCAAAAGTAGAGAGACTGTTTACAAGAGACCCACAGTTTAAACACAGAAGCACATATAAAGTAAACATGGTATCACGAACAAAATAAGACCACAGAAACAAGCACACATACTGACACTAGCAACTAGACCGAAAGCACAGAAAGCACACATGCACAAGCTAAAGACTAAGGTAAAATCTACATACTAAGGCCCAAAGGTCTACCTGACTGCTCTAATCCTAAATCTCCATGTCTTCCTATGTAATGTCATCTCCATGTTTTCACTATTTTTTGGATTTGGAGTATGATGAAATAAAGCAAAATGACCCTTTAAACTATCTACACTTCTTTTTATAGTGAAGTAGCAGTTAGTCAATGCAACTTTTGACCTCATAATGGGACATCTGGAAACAGCCGCTCTATGTTTTTAAGCATAGGGGTCAGGCAGCATACATCTGAACTCCTTCCTTACCATGCAATGGGTGGAAGCCTTTGAGGCATGGGGGTAATGTTGTTGTATCCTCGGTAAAATCCTAAAGTTTTAACTCATGTCTAATCATCTCCTTCCACTTTAGGTCTACCCTACCCCTTCTCCCATCCACTAACGAGAAAGAATAAAAATTTGTAATGAGATAAGAACACCATACCTGGAGGACCCTGTATGAGAGATAATTCAAAATCCTTTTTTGAATCAAAAGGTCCAATAGCAGAATTGATGGCTTCCAGTTGACTTTCGTTGTATTCCGATCTAAGGACTTGACCCAAGGGTTGTGGCAGTTTACTTATATTATTACCGCAATTTTCACTATGACCATGATTAGTTGGGTTCAAGATAACAGATTGCAGAGGGATTTCCTTTATTGATGACAATGCCTGAAATTCTCTTAATTGAGGTGTAATACTCATCAAACGACTAACGCACCACTTGCTGCGTTCGACAAGAAGCTTTCGGGCCTTGTTGAGATGAGATGCTTTGGTTTGAAGATACAACCTGACAAAAACCATACTTGATCTTTTCTTATTATCCCTATCACACCTCTCCACCTAAATATAGATCACACAATTAGAAAACACAATGGCAAAAAATGTGAATCGGGTTTTATTTTTAATGTTCGAAGAACAAGATGTTGACCAAATCAGTTCACAAATCAAATGTGTCATTTAACAGCTTAAAGTACAAATAAAGAATCCAATATGATTACAAATTTGCAGATCAAACTATCAGAGAAAATAAACCATACAATTACTCCCACTCATCTTCCCACTTCCATTTCTGTCCATCCAAAATATATCTCATTTTTTTCAAGGAAAGCATTATGTGGTTCATATTGTTTCTCTCTAAATAAATCCCAACCACACAGTTTTCATTTACTTTAAAATAATTCAAAGATTAGTAAATTCAAACAAATATTACATATACATAGTACATGGCTCCTAGACCAGATAATTCAAAGATGTACAAAGCTACCCACATCAATTGATTGATTAGTATCAATATGGCTTAGTTTACAAATCTTAAAGCTACGAAATATGTATATATGCTAAAAAAGATTTCTCAGATGAGGATGAAAATTGTCAATAGAGTGATAGACAAATACCTTCCCCACCATATGAGCATCTGGAGGAGAACCTTGCAGAGGTTGTCTTGTAAGCAAAATCAGATCATTCTCTGAGCAGCTTCTAGATCCATTATTGTCCAAATCCTCGTGAACACAGCGGATCATATGAAAATCATCAATTCTCTCAACAGACATGATGGACAAGCTGCCACAATACATTTCTGAAATTGAATTCACCTCTTGAAATGAACTAAGTAACTGTGCTTTGAATTCCTCCACCAATAATGGCCGGAATATTTCAACATATTCTTCAGCTGATTCAAAGCAAACAGGTACCTGCTTCAATTTGCTCAAGGTCTGGTTTTCCTTGTCACTTGTCATTGATAACCCCACTGTTGCAAAGAAATCCAACTCCAAAATTAGTTTAAGCCAGTCATCAAGCCTTGCAGAAGTAAACCTTTTCACTGCACTGTCTGCTTTCGATATACTATATCTACTTCTCACAGGTAAATCGAGCTGAATGATTTTCCGTTTGGGACCAGAAATACTTGTGTTCATAGTTAATGTCTGTCGACCCCTACTAGATTTGGAAAATGCCAAGTCAAAAGCATTTTCACTATCACGTACAAGGTCTTGCGGAACTGTAAAAGCAGTCTCTACGGCCTTGTTATTGCCTTTCTGATCTTTGGTTTTGAGAATCATACTTCCATTAAATGAATCTTTCCGAAAATTATGCTGGATCATCAGAGTATCATTTTCTTTTGAACTGATATTGGAATCAACGTCCTTTCTCTTTTCATGAAAACCCCTTGACTTGATGGGAGCTGTTGTCTCGACTTCCACAATGCCTGAATCAGACACATGCTTAGAGGCTACTACAGGATTCACAGCATTATCTGTTCTCCTTACACGATCAGAGTGTAACATTTGTCCAGCAGCATTTGCCCCCATAGCTTTGTCATCAAACAAAGTTTGCCTAAACCCAGAATTTGAAACATCCTTATTTACAGATGTTTCTGACTGATTCTCATCATTAGAAAGAACTATCGTACCACCTCTTTTGCCAACCAATGCCTCTGAGTCAGAAACATGCAGTTTCTTGAGATCCAGAGAAGAAGCTTGGGCGTCTGCAGCCGAGCAATCACCATTCGATAACAGCTTTTTGAAAGGAGAATGTTTGCAGCTCATAGAGCTTTCTGGCTCATTCTCATCATCAGAAAGAACTACCAAATCATTGCTCTCCTTTCCAACAGATACATTTGAATCAAAAAAATGCAATGTCTTAGCATCCATACAAGTTTGTGCACCTGCCGGCGAGCAACTACCAGTTCGTAACAATTTCGAAGAATGTTCAGATTTCATATTCTCTCTCAGATTGTAAGAGGGATCACTATTTAGTAATACACAAAGGCGTGCTACTTGTTCAGCAAGTTCTTCTATTGGAGTATTATCTGCACCCAGCCGCCCACCAATAAAACACTCAAAATAAGAGATACAGTTAAAAGTGTGTAAAAATAAAAGAGAACTCACCGCATGAAATAAGTTTCTCAATATCCACAACTGCCAAAGCAGAGGTACCATTGCAGAACCTTTTTAACAGCCCCAGCAATGAAGTAAAAGTTTGTTTCCAATATCTGACCACCACAGGAAGGGGTGACTTTCCCCAATCAACCAAATCATAAAGCCATTTGAGACAAGTAGCATCGTTGAAAACCGTGGGCAGAGTTCCATGAAACTTTTCAAGAATAACTGGAAGAATCTCTAATATTCTGATGCAGGTCATCTGAATCATAGAGAGAAAACATCAAGAGAGAAAATCACATCTTTAGAGGGAATCTTACAGAAAGGCTTCAGCTAAACTTATATATGGTGCTCTGTTTAGCTATCAGAATAAGGATAATTTAACCAATTTCCAATTATCAGCCTTCCGCCACAAGTCAATAACCAGTTGAACCATATTATTGGAGAATTCTCGTTTTAAAAATACTAAAAATTAAATTTGCAGGACCAACAACATAAAAACAAGAAAAAGATTATTTTTATATGATATAGTTTGTCTTGTAAATTAGAATGCAACTTTGACTGCAACCAAAGTAGATCTTCCAAGCCAAAGACCTTGTGGTCCAACAGCATCACTGTGGTTCTCCCAAATGGGAGGTCAAAAATTCAAACCCCAGTGGGGCTGTGGGGGTGTTGACTCTTTGTTCTTCAGAAGGGTGAGAAAGTATATATGAACCGACATTACATTGTAATAGAATTAATGGTGCTAAAAAAGGAATTCCGCTGAAATGGAAAGCAAAATGAACAAATTATTTTAAAATAATCATACAATGTCCATACACGTTTGCTATTCAAAAAGGGCTGGGGCAGCTTGTTGCATGTTTGCCTTCTATTTTGATGTATTAGACAATGTTTTAATTTGGAATTGAGTAAAAAAAAAGTTAGGGGTTTTAACATGTCCATACATGAGATACTTTGTGGTCCAATTTTGCCTTTCCTTCTGCTAAGCATTTCCCGATAGCAGGCCATGCAATTTGTGATAGCTGGCAACAGAAGTTCTCCCATAAAGCAGAGCTAACGAAGGATGAATCTTCACTTACATTACCAGGCTGTTCATCAAAAACTGGCTGCCTTAAAAATCCACCTTGGGAAGAGAAGTTTGATACACTAGACATCTCCAACGATGTTCCAGGTACGCATTTGGCTGAATTCCCTTCTTTAAGTAGTTTGCAAAAAACAAAAAAGAAATGGTGCAAAGACTGAAAGTCAGACAGAACGCTCTCCAGTTGTACCTGGGAAATAAACAAATTA
The DNA here is from genome assembly GCA_900332095.2 of Cuscuta campestris. Taxonomy (NCBI): domain Eukaryota; kingdom Viridiplantae; phylum Streptophyta; class Magnoliopsida; order Solanales; family Convolvulaceae; genus Cuscuta; species Cuscuta campestris. Next base: position 694,641 of record OOIL02004591.1, on the reverse strand, counting down.
TCGGGAAGGGGTTAGAGAAGAATATCACTGCAAAGAGATTCACGAGAAGTACTCATACCCCTTTCTTAAGTATATATGAGTGAGTGCGCATGAGCGCATGTGTAAATGGTTGTTCACACATGGGTGAACTCTAAGAAGTACAGTGTAGCGCACTCTGACACATGCCACAATGCACTTCCAATTGCTACAGCATGCACTTAAATATTTCATAAATTTACTAAAATGTCAGTGTTATAAAATAAAAACATTGATTTGTGTGTGTGCGAGCGCTGGTGGTCAAGCATTTAAAAAATGAGCTTGGCCCAATTTTTAGATGGATGGTTGCGATAAATCCTCAATTTACCGCCTAAAGATGCATTTTCATTTAAGGTTATTGCTATATCCACCCCACATTTGGATGTATCCACTCCTTTTTGTGTCAAATAGACAAGTTTAGCCTTAATGCTGATACGGGGAAAGAAAGAAGTGAAAGGGTAAAGGTGTCCATTTCTTATAAATGGAGTGGATTTAGCATCCTTCATTTAATTATAAACAAATAAATTCCCCGCCCCACTCATCCTGCCTTCGAGAGTATTTATTGCAGTCACTCAATTTTACCAGTTTCAAAGCATGTCTTAACCCTGTAAAGATGGCCAGCAAAGAACATGGACTAGAGCAGAGGAACTGCAGTCCACAAGTTAGACCTCGTGTGTCTGAAACCTGTTCAAGAATACATTTAGCTACATGTCTGGCATTCTGCAGCAACCAAATAAATCTGATGGTCAGTGAAACCTCAAGTTAAATGAAGGCATAGATGCAGAGAGGAACAGTTCACTTCAAGAAAAGTGCAGATGAGAATATTACATCATTGGGTTCCACAAGCAATAGTATTAAGCTGTTTCCCATCATGGGCTCCCACGTCCATTGTTTTCTCAGCTCTCCCTGCTCCATTCTAGCAATATAATGGGCCATAAATCTGAAATTTAAAATTAGCAAAAAATCTTGAATACGCATTTTTCAACAGAATATTGACAATATTCTACAAAATTAATGTAGACAAGTAAGCATATCATATCATCAGATGCAAAATATAAATGATAACAGCATGTCACAGCAGGATTAAGTGTAAAACCTTTTGAATGTCCTAAGTAATGGCTTATACATTGTTGAGACATTAACAGAGTTCTTTGATACCAACCCATCCCCACCATCATTGGAGCCAGACGGAACCTTCCAACCAAAAGCATTAGAGATGCTTGAAGCATGGGTTTTCAACCAATCTCCAAGTGATAGGGACCTTTCTGAGTTGTTTTCGGGTTCTATTATAGCAAGGTGAGATAAGGCCCAAAAGACTGCCTTGGAAAATGATACTGGAAGGATTAATGGCTCAGTCTCAACCAAAACTTCAAACCATAACATTGGGATGCACATCCAGCTCCCATATAAACTTGATGTCATTTTGGCCTGCAAACAGAATTCATTCCAGCAACTACAGTCCTTGTCTTTGATATCCTGTCCTAACAAATGCGCCTCATCATCTTCTTCATCAGAATTGGCAGACATGCATCTTCCATTATTTGTCTGCAGCTGACAGTTCAGAAATGAAGCTACCAAGGCTGAAGCATCAGAGACTATCATGGTTTGTATAAGATCGAAGGCTGGTTGTCGAAGAGAATTGTGCAGTGACAAATCCTTCAAAAAGGACACAAGGGATGGTCCCCTACAAATTAACATGGAGGTAGAAGTATTACTCTCCTACAGTTAAACCAGAAGAAAAGTAATGCATCGTAATATGATTGGACAGGTTTTAAACATGGTTTTATTTTATAAAAGAAAAATGTTTACATTTACAAAAAGGTAAAGTAAAAGAAGCAATTACATGGTTAAGTAGGACAATCAATAACTTGTTTTTTGCAACACAAACAGAATATTCACATTAGTAAAATCAGCTGGTTCCCTTCCCAGCTTTTACCGATCCAGATTCTATAATACTCTCTTGAAGGGAAAAAACAATGAACAACAAGGTACATAAAGCTAGAAAGGGCTGATAAGGAACTTAAGGTTACAAATATGCATGTCTCAAAAAATGTAAACTTTATAAGCATATTGAATCTTGCTATTTATTCAAAATTGATTGAAGATGATTGCATATGTAAAAATTTACAAATTAACAAGTAACAGATCACTACCTACAGTTATTTTTTGGGCTCATGGTCTAGATACACAGAAAATCTGTAATTTAGGACTCCTTTATAATCATTTTATTTGTCATGTTCTACACACCCAACCCCCCCCCATTGCATGTTGCCAATGAACGCAAACATATCAAACCAAAAGTGTGACTCCATTTACACACTTTCTTTCTTACTGGGTTATAGACTTCTAGTTAATACCAACTTTAAACCCGCGATGTGAGTTAAAAGTATGAACAACTGAGTGATACGTATATGTTCCCTGTGTTTTATGCAAGTAGTTTTGCATCACAAGGTAACACATTAACCCCATATCGGCACCACATAAAGTGTAACGCCTCGAAAATGGGCCTATCAGTATTAATTAATTGATAATTAATTAATTACTGAGAAAGACCCAAAAATAAATAAATTCTAAAGTTTGTCAATAATTAATAAAAATTATATCGTTGTGTAGAGTTTGACTGTCTGACCCCAACGGTTCAATCGGATTTCAAATTGGAGAAAGTTGGACCAAAAAGTGTACCCCAACTAGGACTAAAATTAGTCCTAATCAGAGGACACACCAAACGGCGCCCTGTTCAATTAGGCCGATTCCAAAAATACGAATCACCGCTCAATCAAGGAAGCCCTGTGTCTTCTTCTTCTTCACTGGCTTATTTAAAGAGAACCAATTCTCCCATTTCTCCACCAAAGTCTATAATTCTTCATCCTATTCTGTTGTTCTGAGAGAGAGGAATACACTTGTGTTGACAGCTCTGTGAGAAGTCGCCGGAGCAGTGAGATAGAATCGCCGGAAATTTCGCCGGAAAATCTTCAAAACCTCCCCTACACTTCGAGGTAAGCCCTTAGATATATCTAATGACTAGAATGTTCATATAGGTCGTTTCTACGTTCATAAATGGTCATTTGGTTGAGTTTTTGTATTTGACATGCTTAAGAACCAAGAATCATAAACCTTGAATTTGATGTTAAAAATATGTTTTAATGATTCCAAAATGATCTATGAACCTTGGAGAACATTTCTATATAACTTAATTGAAGTTTGGTGACTAAAAATGATAATACTCGAAACTGACAAGAGGAAGAAGATGATGAACAGTAGCCGAAAATCGATTATTTACTCCTAAGAATCGATTAGAACTTTGTTCAGATGAGATGCTGGAAGTCAGAAAAACATAATCGATTATTTTATTAGAATAAATCGATTTTGTTTTATATAATCGATTATTTAGAATTTATAAATCGATTTTAGTTAGAAATCGATTATTTATAATCAATAAATCGATTTTAGTAAGAAATCGATTATTTATAAACAATAAATCGATTTTAATTATTAATCGATTATTATCCGTTAAATAATCGATTTTTCCACGATTTATATATATAAATAGATTATTTTATATATATATATATATAGATTATTTTATATAGACAATATAGATATGATGTTGTACAATAAAATGATGTTTTGATATATAAAAACGTAATGTGATGCATGACGGTAAGTTCGGGTGTTAACACTCGATACTAGGCCACTATTTGTTATTAGATTTTATTATCGTTTGACTATTAATTATGATAATTAATTATGTTGAATACTCTGAATGACGATCATGAATTGTTAAGTTGAGAATAATGAATTAATAAATCATACTATTAAGGCTACTTAGAAGACCTCTAAGTTAGACTTCTGATTAGAATGGGCCTTGCGAGTATAAAACGTATATTCGGTGGCCTTGGGTAAAAACTAGAGGAACTTGTTTGGGGATACCACCCAACCTGACAGTTAGTAATCTACTGTTCGGTTTTCTAGATTTGTACCTTAAGCGAAGGCTAGTTTAAGAGTTGGTAAATAAATTGGAATATGTACCTTAAACTAATGACCTAGCTTAAGAGTTGGTTAGAAGTACCTTGAACTAGTAATAGTTTAAGAGTTGGTAATCATCAAAGGTTTGGCCTTAGACTAAGCTTAGTTAAGGATATTGTTGAGTATTAAATGTTGAATATTAAAAAAAAAATGAAAATATCATGAACGAATTATATATTGTGTGCATGATATCAAATGGTTGTTTGTGAATTGAGATTCAATTTATGTGGATGTTCGACGCTTTAGATATGCTTACTCAGCTCAGCGAGTAGTATGTTTTATTTGCTACACGCAGGTAGACTGAATGAATGATTGGCTTGTTCCTGGCAGCAGAAGGGGCGAGATTGTCGTGGTGGAATTTGTGATTTCAAAATAAATAATTGTGATTTGTTATTAAACATGGTTTAAATTGCTTCCGCATTATTGTTAAACACTCTGCATTTTGCTACAATTATGTATTAAATAATATTTATGATGAATAAAAGTATTTGAAATGTTTTAAATTTATGATTACCAAGTTAATACTTTAGTCTGAAAGGGGCTGCAGACCTGGACGGATTAGGGTGTTACATAAAGATAGTCATGCAGTACTGTTGCATGTTCCATTACACTGTCTAAAAACAACAACAATGACAACCCAGTTGAATCCCACAAGAGTAGGGTCTGGGGAGGGTGTATGTACGCAGACCTTACCCCTACTCGAAAGTAGAGAGGCTGTTTCCAAAGAGACCCCCGGCTCAACGTTGAAAGTTGCATTGCTTGACTAACTGCTACTTCATTAATTAAAGAAGCGCAGACAGTTTAGAGATCCATTTTGATTTATTCCATCACACCCCAAAGCCAAAAAAAATGGTGAAATTTTGGCTCCATCGGAGATGATGGAAACACTGTCTAAAAACAAAAAAAACTAAACAAGGACACCTAAATCATGTTAGATGAAGAAATGTTGAAGCAAATGAAGAATTGATACTAAATGACAGACAGTCTTACTGAACAAGAGAAACAGAGTACACACCACATATGTGCACATTCATAAGGCGGACTGGGTGGGTTCATCTTGTAACCTCGGTGAACAATGAGCAAAGCAATCTGCCAAATACACAAACTTGCAATGATAGCTGAAAACATGGGATTAAATCATACTTTATCAACAGGATGAAACATAAACCTGGCAAGCCTTTTTCCTCATTAGCATGCTGAAGTTGCTGCTCACAGTCACTTGATGTAGAAGAAAATAAAGGAAATGTCTTCGTTGCTTTTCATGCTCTCCGTCTTGTAAAGCTTCAAGAGACTGAAGCAAATATTTAAACGGGTGCAAAAAAAGACATGCCATTACTCATCTGCTGACATACCAGAGCAGAAAACAAGTAAAAAAAATGGTGACTATTATGGACATCAAGCAGCTACTAAACCAAAGGTCTTAAAGAGTTAAGGTTAACCGTTACACACTAATATGCAAAGGGAACGAACCGAAGCAATAAATCTCTCCACATCTTGAAATTTTTTTAGTGTGATTTACCTGAAGGAGAGGCTGGAAAAGATCAAAAATTTCTTTGTGGCTCTTCTCATTTCGAGTGTGGAAAGATTGACCCAGTAATGTATTCCTCATTACACCAGGTGACAACGTAGTTCTCAACCAAAGCTTATACCCTTCATATAAACATATTTGAAATACATTAGTACCTAAGGTGTCATTGGGCCGCTTGAAAAGGAAAACACAGACCAAATAAGTACATACCAAGCATTTCAAAAAGCAATCTCAGAGAATTAACTGCATAGGAAAATTCAGGAGAGTCGTCACTAATATGGTTGAGAACAAGACTGAGGAATATAGGATATCTATCTAAAATCCCTTCTTCAAAAGCTGGGGGTTCTAAAAACCCAAGGCTTCAAGACACAAGAAGAAGAAAGATAGTCAATTCGGAGAAAAATATTCAGATAACTACTTAAGGCAGCGGGTAAATAACAGCTGCTTCCTACAGTGCTTTGATTCCAAGCCATACAGTTAGCCGTTCCAGATGCACCCTAGGCCTAGAAGCCAGAGAAGCAGTTGATGAGACTTCAGAATCCAAGAAATTGATGTATCGCTTCAGTAAAGGCTGCAAAGGATCTAAGTCAGCCGATTGCCTGTAAATAGAAACTAAGCAAACATTAATAATATAGTGGGAATCTCATTCGTGCAAAGGGTGGATCTTTTCAAATTATCTTGCCAACTTCACCTTTTAAGTACAACCTGAAGACATGCATAGCTCAATACACTACATTGTGTGTGTCTGTGTAACCATTGAGCATTTAATTTCGTAATATTAAATAATTGACTAGAGTCATATGCTTAACATCGACTCGTATAGTTCCTTAAACAAAACAAAAATCTCTTAGATTTTGTACATGAGAACACATATTTATTTACATAGCTTCACTATGAGAGGTGTGAAAATGTCATATATAAGTAGATAACAAATCTATCAAACTTACTCTATAATTAAACCAAATGTAACTTTAATATAAAAATAAGAGATTCCAGATATCTATTCTAAAAAACAACACTCAAACATTAATTTAATGGCCAATAGTCCAATACATAGTAAAAGTAAACAATGAACAGACAGTATGCCACTTGATGTCAAAAGCCCGAAGATCTATGTTTTAGTGATGAAAAGTAGCAAAATATCAGTAAATGAGCAACATCAAAGAGTGCACTATATTTGCATAACATAAATCAGCATAATCCAGTACCTCAGTCTACTCATTTGTCTTGCCAATCGGAAACCAATAGAACGTGATCGCCGACTTTTACAAAAAAGTAATGCATAAACTCCCTAAAAACAAAATAATTAATTAGAAGAAAAAAAGTGCAATGCATGCCATAGGATACAAATTAAACAAAAGCAAGACCCACCGGATATTGTTGGTGGCCACCTAGGGTCAATTCATGAGAGTCATCAATTGCCTCAATGAATTTTTGAAATTCATTTGCTAAAGAATCGTCATCTAACAAAATGGGAAACATCAAAACCTGTTACGGGAGAGAAATGACTGCATTAGTAATAATGAGAAAAAAATGATCACATGAGTTATTCCCTAGTTTTAAGTTGTAACCCCACAAAGACTGTGCTTTACATATATGCTGAGCAAGATCATTCTTCATTGTACAAGTTGCTACTATACAGCAGCAACAACATTTCGCATAAGATCCCACGAGTGGGGTCGTGGGAGTTGGGAGGGTCATTGTACGCTGACCTTACCCCTACCTCAAAAAGGTGGAGAGGCTGTTTGCAAAATGATAATATAATGTGATAAAACAAGTATATTTTTTAGTCAAATGTAGATGAGCTGCATAACTTAGTTTTGTTGTAATGGAACGGGGAAAAGCCAGTGTCTTTAGTATATAACCAAGAAAGAGAGAAATTACCTCAAACATGACGCAAACAATTTCAGCATTGTCACTCCCCAAATCAGATTCTCCGCGAGCTATTCTTGCATTGATCTCTTTTAGGTGCAGACTTATCCTTTCTTCGTCAAGAGTGTGCAATACATCAAGAAGAGGGCCTATTGAACTTAACTCATATTCTGTGCTATACATCTCCTGGGCTTGATGGTACTGACACACACACTGAGTGCAAGAGCGCATCTCCCCTGTCACTCTATCCCATAGAACCTTAAGAGGAGAATCCTTCCGCTCATCTTTATAGTAATTGTAGAATGTCTCCAGTAACGGTCCCATCAGGTCCCAAGAACCACACCAAATATGAATCCCCTTTGGCAAGTAGATCAAGAAGTGGAATGCATCTGAAAACCTGTAGATCAAACACCAAACACAATACATGTCAACTAAATAGAAAAAGGAAGCTTGCTTCAATTCCATCAGCTCTTATCCTGCATGTCATGTAGAATTTGAGCTTAAGGGGTTTCCAGCTATATGTTCGCGGATTTAGCTACTGATTAAAGTTTTTAAACATGGGGGAGGTTTTGCTAGAGCTGGTTGACATTGATTAATCCAGTCCACATTATCAGAGCCCAGCACTGAGACTTTACCAGTTCAAGTTCAATAATTAATGTCATCGATAGCAAGTTTTCTATTCATGTTACAATCGCCTCTCCGCTCATCTCCGAGAGGTTACAGCGGTTCCGTTTCCTTTAGGTCTTTCTCAATGTTCTTCCGAAAATGGGGAAAAGCGCAGAGAAGGAAATGAAGACAGGGGATGGAAAATAGACAACAGACCAGTCTTCTTTGAGCTGGTGAAGACGACGGCGCTTGAGGGAGTTTGAGTCTTCGCCGTCGTCGCAATCGTCTTCTTCCTCTTCGATGCCTCTCCATCGATCCAGAAGCTCTCTCCTCGTAGCCTCTTTCTTCGACATTTTCAGTTGAACCCTGGGCTCCCGCTCGCTCTGCAATTCAACCTACCTAGGGTTCTTCTTCTTCTTCTATATTAAGGCGGGCAAACTACCCGTTCCATTCGGTACGTGGTAAGAAGCAATTTCAGTTTTTACAATCTCCGTCGTGGGCTCGTGGGCGGTGGGACGACGCCATGTCGTTTATTTCCGCTTCAATGGAATGTGAACGTGCCAAACGGGTCGGAGACTCGTGGAGTTTTCACCAACACAGATTGGTTGTACAAACTAATTTTTGTTAAACGCACTGACATTTGTGTCCGTGTGAATATTTATTAACGCACCAACACTTGTGTCGGTGTAAACCATCGAAATGTTTGTGCAAGCCTGTGGTGTACAAATGAGGTATACTTTTTGGTGTAAGTGTAGCATGGTCCTTCAGCTATAAGTGGTGAATTGTGATTCTTTCACTCACTCAAGCAGAGTTTGGTACACGGAATTCAGACTATGGAATTAGAATTAAGGATTTTAATTTAAATTCTTGTGTTTGGTAACACAAAAATTATGTAGATTTGGAATTGGTAGTGCAAAAAAATGAATAGGAATAGGTGAATTCAATTTGATAGAATTGAATCCCATGGAATTATAATTCCAATTCAATTCCGTGTACCAAACGGACCCTCAAGGTTCTCGCCTAAATATTTGTTTTTTTTCGGAAAAATTATTAGACATAGAAACTAATATGGAAAAGGGATCGTTTCATTCAAGTTAATATGCATGATGCTAATCTTAATTATCATTATAATATTGATCTTAATCCCTTAACCCTAATTCTAATCTTTATTATACAATCCTAACCCTAATCATCTAATACTAATCTTAATTCCCTAATCTTAATTATAATGTTAATCTTAAGAATTTACACCAGCAAAGTCCATACAATTGGAATGGACTTGAAGACTATGAAAATATTTGCCTTCCGTGTGATCTCAATTCTTTTAAGGTTCCTTTAAAAAAAGGTTTGTTTGGTGACTTTGAACCTATGATATGAATTTTAGAATCTGAGAAAATGAAATAAATTTCGGAATCTGAAATAAAGTTGTTTAGAGGAATTAGTAATTGGCGGTGGATGGCCAACATCCGAGGAGATATTAAGTTCCCACATTGATATTTCCTAAATTTAGAAAATATCAAATCCCTTATTTGAAAGATAAGTGATATCTGAAGATATAGAATTCAAATTTTTTTATGTTTAGCCAAATGCCAAAAGAGAAATTTGATACTCCGTATTAGGGAATATAGAAACTCAATGAGCCTTTAGGTTGATATGATGCGATTTGAATGAATCTAACGTGATTTGTATCACTTGTATAATTTAAAATTTTTCTTAATTTGTATGACGAATAAACAAAAATAGTGCTCCGTAATAAATAAATAATAAGTCAAAGAAAATATGGTCAATTTCTCTATATTTTTTTATTGTTTTTTTTGTGGGAACCAACTAACATACTAATGTATGACTATTTGAGGAATGAACATGATGTGGGAGCTACTTATTTTTTCACGTCATCCTCACGTTCGTCCAGTTTATCACCAGCACTCTCTTCAAGGTTCCAAATGAAACGATGACCACTAAACACAAAGGGTTGTGCTCGTTGCAAAACTGAACCCAACACTTTACAGCACGAGCTGACGACATCCACACACCACCTGTGCCACATTCTTGATGGTCATTCCTTTGACTCATACTAATGAAAATTTTACCCGCGCCAAAATTGAGAAAAGAGATTCTGAATTGGCTAATTTTTTGTCCGTATCAATTGAAATTTTATAGAATATTCAATATAGAATTCTATAAAATTGCAATCTTCTAGGGCTCTACCATTCAAGGAACCCTTCAGCCATGCTCTCTCCAACTTATTTTTTGCTTGTTTGTTATTCTTATTAGAATTGGATCAGATCAGACTAGATCGAACTATATTAGCTCTGATCATAAATTATTCCAATCAAGTCAGAAACAATCAGATCGGGTGAAGAAAATATGACTTTTGTTTCAAGTTTTGAGGTGAGGGTTTCCTTCTTTTTCTATTGAGGAGCAACCTACATGTGTTAAAGATTCTCATGCAATAAAAATTCTAGCTATGGGACCATTGGCTCTTTGCAAGAGGAAGGCATCAACTCTCACTCTCAATTCATACTCCTCTAACTTCATCCTAGACACCAGCCCAACCCATCCCAGTGCCCTTAACCTCCGCCTCCTCCATCCCTTGGCAGTATACTACCATGTAGTATACGATGTTTGAGAGGAGCATTATAAAATGGGATTTCATTTAAAAAATAATAATGTTTACAAAAATAAACTATACATTTCAGATTTACATAAAATTGAGTTCGATAATTATAAAATAACAATGACTAGGTAACACTCCATTTATCTCCAAATAAGGCTAATGTTTAATATTCACGTGTCAAACTAAATCTATTTTCTTAATATATTTTTAGTATTTTAAAATTCTAGAACAATGTTTAGTAATATATTTTGAAAATAAATTCTATCACACATCGCAAACTAAAACAAAAGCCTTATTTCAAAACTGGGAGAGCAAGTAAACAATGTTTATTAAGTATTTTATTTACGTGATATGTTTTATAATTATTGTAACAATCCAATACGTTTACTTTCAAATTTATAAAATTGTAGTATATTTATAGTTTTAATTATCATATTCACATCCTACAAAAATTAAAATTATTTTTCATATTTAATGAGTTTTTATATTAAAATTTAATCTATTTGAGAAAACTCTAAAATAAAAAGGACCATTTTAGACAATTGGTACAAGTTTTAACATCGTTTTGATGACTATTAGTCAGAGACTAAACTAAACATTATTCTTAATCAACGAGTAGCGTTTCAGTAATTAATTCATCTTGAAGACTGATGGGTCATCTATATTTAATTACACCATCAAAGACTAATTAAGTTAAATAGATAACTATCGAGTACTATTTTGAAAACGTATTCTAAATTATAATCGAAAAATTGAATATTTGAAAAGGATGAATTACATCTATAATAGCTTTTCAGAAAAGAATAAAAAATATCTCTCTAAATCGGAACAAAGTATAAAAAAGTGTCAAAATATGAACTCTACGTTTTTATTTCTAAAATAAGAATTTGCATTGTAGTAATGTGATATTGATATTTCACAATACTTTTTGGTAATATATATAATCATGATTGACACAATATATACATTTTAATTCATATTTTGAGTAAAGCAACATGTAATTCATAATTTGATATATTTTCTATGTTTCTATTTTACTTTAAGCTTCTTCTCATATATAAATTGAATTTTAATTACAGTACTTTTTTTGGTAAATTACACCGTACATCCCTTTAGGCTTCTGGTGCAAAAACATTTTTCTTTGGCGGCAAACAAGATCCGCATAAAGGAAGCACGCCGGCCTGTCCTCCAGCAGGGATGATGATGTTTATCCAAGAAAGAAAAGGAGAGATTTTTTTTCCTTTTTTTAATTTTAAAATCTCTTCAAAAACGCAGACATCTAATTGAAAAGACAGAAAGGGATAAGGTCGATCATCGAGCCGCCGTGGAGGCGACAGCGACCGCAGATGAGTAGGAACACGCCACCGGGGCGCCGCGGCCTATATATTTCGTTTTCGGGTCGGACACACCGAAATCACAAGATCCACATTCAAGGAAGTCGGGTCAGAACTCAGAAGGATGATCCGAAGATCGTCTCCTCCCGGCCCTCACCCAAACCAGGCACGAAACTAAAACTATCTTTCCTTCCTTCCTTCCTTGAATTGCATTGATTCTCACAATGTATCCATGGAATTGCAGTTTTTGAAATTTTGATTAGGCCCCGTTTGGTACTCAGAAAATATGTGAATTTGGAACAAGTAGTACTAAAAATTAAATAAAATTAGAAAATTCAATTCCATCTAAATCGATTCCATAGAGTTTCAACTCTAATTTAATTCTAATTCTGTCAATTTTGTATACCAAAATTTTGTTCGGAATTCATTTCTTATTTTTTTTTAATTCAAATTGAAAATGGAATCGCAGGCGATAGGTTTCCGTTTTTGCCCTCCGGTGGGCCGGCGAGAGTTCCATGATGGCAAGGGCAATAAATACCATTTTCTCCATCTCACACTTCCCAACGTTTTCCAGGTGAGTAGCAGCATTTCCTTAGTTTTCTGCTTGCTAAGAAATTTCCTGTGAATTAGCGTTTCCGTAGTACGGAGTATTCATTTATTAAAATTATCACAATTTCTTTAATTAATACTCCCTCGGTTGCTTAAAATCTTTTTCTTTTGAGTTTTAATATAAATTTAAAAAGAGATATTTTTGTATTGACTTTCCATAAATAATTGAGTTTTAATATAACATTTGTTTTTCGGTTTTCAGAATCTTGTTTATAGACCTTGGCAATTATATATGGATTTGTGATTTATTTTCAGGATTTTATGAGCAGTAGAGAGGTTGCAGAGTTTTTTAGTGGGGCTATGGCAGGGGCTATGACTAAATTTGTTCTTGCTCCTCTTGAAACCATTAGGTGCGTCCTCTCATTTTCTCTCATCTTTTTCAGTAAATCTATCTCTTGGACAACTAAACAGAATGGTTCAAACCCAATTCAAACTGAAATACACTCTTTGCATTCTTTGCTATTGTGCACCATCTATTGTTCATGTTCCTCATTACACCTCCAACACAACTCAGGTCTACTCTGACTTCTCTTTAAAGTTTAAGCTCCCACATTCCAGGATTCCACTCCTTGTACGGGCAAACTCCTCGATGATTGATGTATCTAAACCAAAGCTGAGGTCACCTTCTGTTGAATTTCTCAATTGTGCGCTCTATGTTTTTCCTAATATTGCCACACATCCATTGCAACACGCATCTCCGTCACATTCATCTTCTTTATCTAATCTTCTTTCGTTGTCCAACATTGAGATTCGTAAGGTGGAGCTGGTTTTATGACATGCCTTAAAAAATTTCTCTTCGTTCTTGGTGGTGCATATCGATCACACGGGATTCCTTGATCTCCTTTGGGTTTAGGGACCGGATATGTACCCCCTTTTACTTTCCCAACTCCCTACCCCACCTCTTAACACAAACTCACCCTAACCTATATATATATGCTCCCTATCCATTCCTCAAGGATGGGTTTGTGAGGTGAAATAATTTGGGGAGTGGGATATGAAATGGGAACAGGTGATCCCATCCCACCCCTTGAGTTTGAGCCAACTAGAACTTAATTACTTGAAACAATCCCTCGTGTAAGGTTCTTTCCCGTCTAATTTCACCACTCGAAACATAGGACGAGGATGGTGGTTGGGGTCGGATCAAAACACATATGTGGCAGTTTTATGCAAGTAATGGAGGAGAGAGGTTGGAGGGGACTATGGGCTGGAAACACAATCAACATGGTCCGCATAGTTCCAACACAAGCCATTGAGCTCGGGACGTTTGAGTGTGTCAAGCGAGCAATGAGCTTGGCTCAAGAGAGGTGGGCTCTCTCCGGTGGTCCAAAAGTAGAGATTGGCATTGTTAAGTTCAATCTTCCTTTTACATGGATCTCTCCCATTGCTGCTGGAGGCGCCACTGCTGGAATTGTGAGCACCCTCGTGTGCCACCCACTGGAAGTGTTAAAGGTATGGATTTTTTTTCTTTTCACTCTAAAAAATAGATAGAAGTAAACTAGTTTGAGAAGTGCGCTTGCTTATTATCACACACAAAAACATTTTAAAAAAGATGTTCTTTGGGGCCCGTTTGGTGATTTTGGAGAGCTAAGATGACAAGAGTTCTGAAATCTGAATGCTAATGTTTGGAAAAAAAATATAAAATGATGGTTGTTTGTGACACACGAAGAGTGGCTGGTGGCAGTCGGTGGTGGTTGAGGGAGATCAAAATCACAGTTTTAAAGTTGTGATATCGTGATCATCAAATCTAAACCCTGTTTACGCTTCACCAATCTCACCAACAAAAGGGTTTTGATATTTCCCGATATGAGAACTCATATCTCTAAGACTTACCAAACGACTCCTTGGTCTTTTGAAAAATCCAGGAATATTTTTCCTTTCTAAATTTTAAAAAAGATGAAGTTGGAAAACAGAAAAACAGAAACTTAGACATATACTTCTAGCTCTGCTTACTAGTTACTACATTTGGTTTTGAAAAAGGGTCACTGCTATCTGTACAATTGACAACAAAAAAAGGCCATTGGGATGACTGTATCCTACTACACCTACAGGACCGCTTAACTGTAAGTCCTGAAACATACCCTAGCCTGAGCATTGCTGTGCACAAGATATACAAGGATGGGGGGATGAGAGCCCTATATGCTGGCATTGCACCTACCTTAATTGGGATGCTTCCTTACAGCACCTGCTACTATTTCATGTATGAGACCATGAAGACATCATATTGCCGGGCCAAAAACAAGGACTCCTTAAGCCGTGCCGAGATGCTTGTTTTTGGAGCTCTCTCTGGTATAGGATTTTGTAATTTGATTTCTGCCAGTAGTTGTTGGGCATGCTCTCTCTGTAATTTGATTTTACCCGACAATACATATACTTAGCTTCATCAACTTCGTCAACAGGTTTAACAGCCAGCACGATCAGTTATCCATTGGAGGTGGCAAGGAAGCGGCTGATGGTCGGAGTGCTGCAAGGGAAATGCCCACCACCGCCGCACATGGTGGCTGCACTGTCAGAAATAATGAGGGAGGAAGGAGTTGTAGGGCTTTTCAGGGGGTGGAGAGCAAGCTCCTTGAAAGTCATGCCTTCTTCAGGCATCACCTGGATGTTCTATGAAGCCTGGAAAGATTTACTTCTCCCCCAGAAGAAGAAGAAGCACCACACCTCATAATAATCACCTTTTTTAACTGCATTTTGAGCTGGTGCGTTTTTTTGGTGTGCAATTACTGGTGTGTACATGCTGTACTGACTGGGTAAACTTTACTTAAATTCAGTGAAAGTCAAACTGGGTAAATTTTTCTACTAAGACGGGGAGAGGACAAGTTTTCTAAGTCATGTAAGCTAGAATAAACATGCACACATTATTTGTGACTAATTTAGAACGAAATATGAGCATTTATTTTTCCTCTACAACACACTCACTTCAACTTCTATGAATTATACTGACTACAGAAACTACAACATGAATATATAACTTTTACAGTGTTAAGAACAACAGATACAGAGAGCCTATAGCTGGCTGACAATTACTACATAAAAAGGGTAATACTTGCCTCCAAATCATATAGCTTGAAGGAACCAAGCACAGCTTAAAAAATCCTACTCCCATTCCTGAGTTTCATTCTTCTGCATAAGAGATTAAGAGATATGATAACATACCCATGAGTGATTTCAACGATTAGGCCCTGTTTGAAAGCCTTATGTAGCCTGTTTGATAACACCGGTCTAAAACAACTGAATTTGCTTAAATGGGGG
>OOIL02004591.1:641733-678529 GCA_900332095.2 Cuscuta campestris | reverse complement strand
GCTTTTCACTTTAAAAAGAATTCAAGAGATTCCGTCATTTCAACCAAATAACTCTTACCAAATTCATGTTTTTTTCTTTCAATTTCCAGTAGTTTGCAGATACAGAAAAAGAAACAGTTGTGGAAGAAATGGCTTACGTTCACCACCAGAAAGCTGTTCAAATCTAGCAACTATATGTTTCCCATAGGTGTATTTCCTCAAAGCAGGGAGATGAAGCTTGATTCGATTCAGTAAAACCCGGCACTGTTCACCATTGCTGATCTCAAGAATCTTTTGAACTACATAATTTGCAAACTGATCCTTCATCATCATCTACATCCAGAAAGTTGAAACAATTCAATACACATCAAGCATGAAAACACAGGCACACACAGAAAAACCTAGTAAGGTCCAACAAGTGGGGCCAGGGAGTGTACCCGTGTGGGTGTACGCAGACCTTACCCTACCTAAAAGATATGAGCAGTGCTAGAGCCACTACCAAGGGAGCCACCAAGTCCACTAAAAGATAAAGAGGCTCACACACACTTGTAGAGAAGATAGAGAGGGGTACAAGTATCTTACTAGCAGACTGTCATTCCCGTCGGACTGTGCAAGAATCTCGCCGATCAAAAGCTCCTCATCAGCAGCATCACCATGCACCAAGCACTTCTCTACAACATTTGATGCATATTTATGTTGACTCAACTGCACAACTTTCCCAGACAATTTTTCAACAATCCGCCTTCTTTCGTGTGGTTTTCCCCTTTCCAAAACATGCTGTTTATAGTACAGTCATGCACCATAGAGTCAGTTTAATGTTGAAATAATGTTAGTACTATCCCACATCGAGAAATTATGCATATTTCACCACCCAAGAGGGAATTACTCACTTGCTGGGATTATTAAAAAAATTAAAATTAAATTTAAAATGATACGCAAAAGTCAACACAACCACAGTGTAATCCCAACTCTGTTGGGGTCTATGGGTCAAGATATAAGCAGTCTTATGATCTTGCCACGGTAAAAAGAACAGAATGTGTTGTTGCATTTACTACCCAAAACATCATAGAAAGTAAAAAAGTAAAGGAAGTTCAAAGGGTCATTTTGATTTAGTCGATTATTTACCCTAAGCTAAAACATTTTCAATATTGATTATTTTAGCTCATTGGTATGCAAATGAAGTTTAATATTTGAACCCAAATAGGCTTGTGGGTCGAAACCAATTACTCCTCCCGTCCCATAAAAGTTTTTCCACTTTTTTTTCATCCGTTCCAAAATTTTCTCATTTTTTTCTCTTTCCATTTTTAAGAAAAGAATATGTTGTCCAAATATTTGTCTCACTTTTTAACAAATTCTAACTACTCACTAATAAACATCTTTTCAACACGTACCTGGGTCACATAGTTACCATACTGATCCTGGGCAAGAATATAAGCTGATTCCAATATTTCATCGACTATACATTGACTTTGTAAGTCATCTGAACAATGCTCCAACACTCTCTTCAGAAATTGCAAATAAGAGAAATTAAATATGATAAATAATATTCCATCCATCCCACAAAGGCAGTTCAGTATCTTTTCTGAATAGCAATCTTCCATTCCACTTTATAATGTTTTAGAGACATGCCAAGTAGGGGTAAGGTTTGGGTAGATGCACCCTCCCCAAACCCTACTTTTTGTGGGATTTTAATGGCTCAATTGTTTCAGTGACTTGCCACTCATTCCGATTGGTTGATATTGTTTACGTGCAATTAGTTTTAACAAATCAACCAATCAGAATGATGGAATACCAATATGATAGGGATAGTGTGAGATTCGAACTCCAAACTTTTTGCACGAGAATTAAGAAATGATACTTTGTAGTTTATAAAGTAAAAGCACTAAAGTTACAAAGTTTTACATATATGCCCCGCAATCACATTAATTATGAATCAGAATTTAGGGGTACAAATAAAATGAGGCACTAGTGATGTGTTCATGTTGCTCAATATAGAAGCTAGACTAATCTTTGTGGGGCATGCCAAAGATGGAATAACGGATTACACACGGGAGTGTAAAAAGTACCTGAATCACTCGACAACCATAAGGATGGGTAGAGAGAGTGGCAACTTGGCCTTGGAAAGCAGATATTATAAACTCAATACTTTCTGTTGGAACGGATTCGATGCATTTCTGTATGACGTGATTCCCATTTTGATCTCGTACGCATGTCATCACATGTCCATCAAGTTCATGCACTAGTTCTCTCTTCTGATAAGGTTCAATCACTTCAAGTGCCTATTGCAAATATCCAAGAACAACACAAGTGGAAGGGTACGTACATTTATAAATGAAATGCTTATAAAGCTAGACCCTTGATGCATTTACTACCAAAAACTTTGTAGGAAATTAAGAAGCTAAAAAAACTTTAATGTGCCATCCGGATTGAGGTCATTATTTACCCAAAGTTATAACATTATCATGCCTCTTTTAGCTCAATTGCCAATGAATGCATTGACGATCAAGAAAGAACATGTAATTTAACAAAAGGGCAAAAATGATAAGCCAAATTAGTCTATTCAAATACCTTTTGGATAACACGGCAACCATACATTTGCAAACTTAAAGGTAGCATCTTTCCTGTTAATTGACAAGCCAGCTCCTTTCTTTGATCTCGACTTCCATGCTCGAAGAACTAAAACAATATTAATGCATATGAGAACCAGTTATATGCACTATTTGAGATGTTGATCTTGAAAAAAAACTATGCTTAGAACCGATACCGAAGCCTACCTTCTGAATAACATAGTTCCCAAAGACATCAGTCATTAGCTTTGAGGCATGTGGAAGTACTTCTGCAAAAACAGAAGCTTTCTCTTCATCACTACAGTTCTCCAACTTCTGCTGTATGAACCGGCTTCCATGTTGATCAACACTATGGGTAATCAATTAAGTGTTAGGATTATTTTCAGACTGATTTACCCAGAGTTGAATAGGATAGCAGTCATCTTAGGGATTGTTCAGAAATTGGAAAAAAAGAAAAGATGAGTTAATGGTTAAAACTCAATAATTTATTTTAAATACTAGTTAATGACTTTATGTTCAGTTTTTTATTTGTGTCTATTGAATAAATTATAAAAACAAAGGGAGTATCATTTTCCTTAACTACTCCCTCTGTCCATGAATCATTTACTCTTTATGCAAAACAAAGTAAAATCCCAAATTTGTTCAATTCATTTTATTTAAAGATTGGTATATAAATAAAAAATTAAATTTACATATTTAAAAAGTACATCAAAAGTTCTACAAAACAAGAGGTGACAAGAATATTTTATTTCATCAAATAGTCAAAGAAAACACACATATAAATATATGTTCCTGCAATTTTTGAATACTAAAGTGTGTAAATCATTTAGGGACAGAGGGAGTACCATTGTAAAATCATTGAGAGAAAAATGACATCTTTTAGCAATTTTTTTCATTGTCTAGAATTTTCGAAGTCCAAACACACTCTAGGGACCTGTTTGTAACTCATAAATGATAAGGAAAGAAAATGAGGAAAATGGAGAAGAAGAAATTTGGAAGAAAATAAAATGCAGGAGGAATTACAAAGAATGGTTCAAACTCAACGTATCAATTTTAGATATCCGTTCCAACGCATTCTATGTGTATACTTCAGCTATTTAAAGATTTTAAAAAAACTCTAGATATATTTAAAATTTTAATAAGGTCTAACCAAAATTTAAGTTTTCTTTGTAATTGCTAAAAAATGCAAAACATTTTTATAAAAAACCATTTTCCTTTGTTACATGTTTTTACTTTCTTTACCATTTTCTGAGCTCAAAACATACTCTTACGGCCTTAGAGAACTGTGGCAAATAAGTTTAAAATAGATTATCACCTGAACTCAACAATACGTCCTGCAATATCAGAGATGTCAATTTTCCTCCCACTATTTGCTTTTAATTCATCAAGCAATGAGGGCCTTTTAGGTTCCATGAAGTTGTCTCTCTCCACTTGCCAAGCAGGATAAACTCCAACATTTTTGCTAGATGCTTGTGAAAATCTTATGCCACTTCGCCTCCCAAAAGGGTATGCCCCTCCTATAGGGGAACCTGGCAGGACAGGACTGTCCAAAGGAGACAATGGAAACTGTGGCACGTACCCCACAGTAGTTGGACTTCCATAGTGACCATTATTAGGCACTCCTATTTTCCTCTGATTTTGTGGCAGAAATGTTTGATCACCAAAGTAAGATGCAACAGATGGATCACTGAATGCATCCTCAACAGGATGTTGTTGAAAGTACTGCATCTGCAAGGGTCTGTTTGGAACACAGAATATAGGGGAGAAATGGGTATTTGTTCGCACTAAAATTATTTCATTTATATATATTATTATATAAAGACAAAATCTAAATATTTGCAAAAAGAGTAAAACAAAATCAATTTTCTTTTTGATGTAAAAACAAGCTAAGAAAATTATGTTCCTTAGTCCCCCCCCCCATCCCTATCATTTTCAGGATCAAAACTTACCCGAAATGATCAGGCAAGGAAGGGTGCATCATTAATCCATTGTTCCCCAGGTGTGGAATGTCCCTAGTTTGACTGCTAAGGTTTTGTCCTGAAATGGCATCAAACTGGAGAGGAAGAATATTATTATGAGATGAATAATGGGGAGGAAAAATTGGGGAGCCCATAGAAGCATAACCACTCATGCTATATTGAGGAAAGTATAATCCGGATGAGTTCAAGTTGGCATAAAATGGACTTCCCGGAGATATATAAGCAGCAGCTGCAGCATACAATGGTGGCGGTGCCAGTCCGGAAGGTTCTGGAAGATGAGGGTGAAATTGTCCTTGGTCCAAACCATGAGATGGTATTTGCACTTGTAGGCCAGTGACTTGGTGAGGTATGTTCCGTTGAGAGTGAAGATGATGTGGCACAGTTTCATTCTGGAAACTGGAACTAGTGTCTTCCTTGGTGGATTCTACCATTGCGGGTTTCTGGAAAACCTCATTGTCTTCTTCTCTCGAACCTAGTTTGCTTAATGAATGAGCGCTGTGTTTTGGTAAAGCTTCAAGAGAAAGATTTTCCAGGCCAAGCGAATGAACATTGCATTCAGTTGGTTCCTCAGAAGCAACACAGGACTGACTATAAAGCGGCGATGGAGTGCCTTGGAAGTTGTCCTATGATAAAAATTAAAAAAATAATAATCTATAAAAATCGGGAAAAATGTAAATATTCCGATGAATAAACACAAAGTTACATGTAGACGAAAATGATTGAAACAACAAGACGACATCAATCCAGTGAGTGGGGTCCAGGGAAACTGGGTGTGTGCGTACCCCTACCAATAAAGGTAGAGATGTTGTTTCCGAAAGACCCATGAGAACACAACCTGCAATATCTTAGCCATGGTTCCATTTTCCAAGTAAAAAAACAAAAAGAAACCATAGAAATAAAATGAGATCTAAAGCTCCCCATACCATTTTTTTCATTCAATCCTCTCATCTTCCCACCCACTATATACATATAATATATAAAATAAGGTAGACATGTAACTCTTTCATCTGCAAAAAAGAACTCAACTTAGCACGGAAGAAGATAATTATGTTATATGACTGACATGAGTACTTGTTAGTCTTACATATCCAATTAACAGACACACACACACACACAACAAACATTATGAATTCCATGTGCAACATCAAATGCAAATCAATTGAGTAGCCATTGCCTATAAGAAACTAAGGTATCATTTGGTATTTTGGTAAGCCGTAATGGAACATTTTATAATGAAAACAATTTTATCAAATTCATATGTAATGTAAATTTATGCTAAAAATATACTCTGTATCTGAATGCATTCCATTACGGTCTATCGTTGTCTAAGGATATAAAATCAAGCCATAGCTAATTAGAGTTCTTAGAAGATACAAAAGTAGAACTTATTTTAATAGTAGAATAGATTTACAGCGTTTGATACCTGAATTAAACCAACCAAACTTTTACGGTGACCGGTCAAAGCATCTAATTTTGGTCCAGTCAATTCGGTAGTTATATTTTGTGCTGATATATCTGAAGCAGATTGTGCAGAACTTTCATCATCGGGCTCTTCGATATGAGTAGAAAGAGAGCCTCTGGGAAAGGCCACATGTCTACTAGCTCCACTGTCACCTGAAGCAGTGAATTTGTAACCATCGTTCGTAGTGGACCCCACACAGCGAGAAAGATGGTGCTTATTTTCCCTTGAGATAATAGGGGGAGGAAGCCGTGGATTCAAGTTGACATTTGAAGAGTAGTATGCAAAATATGATGGGAGGGCCCGTATTTGTTCCTCAGACGGGCAGTTCAACAGAGCTGTGTCTAATGAGTTTGTGGGACCTAAATCCCAACTTCCAGTTTTCTGGAATGTGAGGCTCCCAAATGCCGTGAATGAACCTTCCATACTTGGAGGAGCACTACCACTTCGATGTGGGACTTTATTATGATGCCCTTTTAGGAACAATCCCAGCTCATCATTAGAAGAACCCCACTGCCCAGGTCTCCTACTTTCAACCATTCTCATTGGGTTCTCAGTTGCCATTGTGCTGCTCAAAAGAATATGAATCTGTACCTCAGAAAATATCAATCTAACCTTTACATCAGGTCACCAGTTGGTCTGCAATGGAAAAAAACAATTGAGTTTACATGACAGTTACTGTTTTTGTTTTTGTTTTTTTGTTTTTGTTTTTTTGCAAAGGGTGTTGAAGAGAGTAGCAATAAGTATTATGAATTAACCTCTTGATAAAAGAGTGTTTGAGAAACACACCAACTCTTAGCGTTGAGCTAAGCTCCACACTTATTACCTTAAGAAAAGGCAGTGTTGAAGTTCCACATTTTTTGTGGGGGTGGGTCAGGAAATTAAGAATCTACAAAGTTTTGGGGAACTAAGGAGAGTTTTGGGGCCATTGTATATATCTTGAAAAGTAAAATATTTCAAAAATATATGTATAACAAAGAACGGTTGAAAATTATGTGATCAACTATCATTTTTTAGGATCAAGCACATAATTTCATTCCACAATAATATGATCACATATTATATTATTCCTTAATTTTTGTTTATAAAATCTCAAATACGGAGTATATAATAATAAATTAATTAATTCCTCCACCCTCCCCTCCAATCATCCCTAAAGGACAGTGGAAGTGGATATAAAATTCTGCTTTTGGAAAACTAAGCAAATGACATAATCTTGAGTTGCCAAGTCCAAAAAGTGAATTTGCCAAAAAGTGTAGCAACACTACTTTTTCCAGTTTCTTCCCAACAAAGGAAGCGGAAAAACATGAGGAAATGTTGGTGTTGGATGCCTAATTTTCCAGCAAAAACTCCAAAAGCAGGAAACATCAATGCTAAACTATAACATCATAGCTCACCCAAAAAAATTACAAAAACACCCCTGATGTGCAGCTCCCCACAGTTTTCCTAATTCATAAAACTGGATTAAACAATTACAGTCAAGACAGCAAGAAGTAGCACTCAAAAGACATAAAAATTCCCAGAAATAAAAGAGAGGGAAGTGTGTGAAACCCAAAAACATCAATTTCTCAATAGAAACTAACATGGGTGTTGACATATCATACCAGTGAAATAAACAACAACAACAACAACAAAAGCAAACCCCCAAGACTTCATATGAAGAACCAGTCAACGGGCAAAACAAGAACCGCCAAGATCAAAGGGTAGTCAAAGAAACAATCTTTATGGCAGAAACCTTTGATTTCATGGTCTTTCAGAGACTCACCAGAAAAGCCGACTTCCCTTAGACGAAGCCTGTAGATGATAGAAGGTCCCAGCTGCGATGGCAGATGATAATCAAGACTTTACACAGAAGGGAAAATGAGTGAGAAAGTGAGAGTTTTCTTGTTTGTTTATTAGGAGTAGAAATGAGAGAGATAGAGAGTCAGAGAGAGGGATAGAAAGGGGAGTAGGCAGAGAGAAAACAGATGTCACTTGCAAAAGCTATCATGGTGGAGACACTTGGGTTCCAAATTATATGGGCTATTTCGGCTATCTGAGAATAAATGGGGGAACAAATAATGGTGAGGGTGCTCGGAGAAATTACCCTACTAGATATACAAGAAATTAAAAGTGTAGACACACAAGAAATTAAAAGTGCATTCATAGACATTAAGTGTACGTGTGTATTTATTTTTGACTTTGTTTATATTTGGTGTATTCCAAGTTGAGTTTTCCAAATATTTTTCAAAAAAATACGCCTCCAGTCCTCCCTCTAGAAAAATATTATCTTTTTAATTTTTAGAAAAGATACAAACAATATTTAAAATAAAAAAAGTTATACCTTTCATCCTAAATTAATTAGTCTTTTCGTTTTATTAAAAAAAAATTTGTTAATGTCAAGGTTTGTAGTTTTTAACCTCCAAATATGAAAAAATGCATTGTATTTTGATATAACTGTAATATCAATAGTTTATTTTTGAAATATAATTTTAAAATATTAAAATTTAATAAAAATTGTGTGTGTATATATATATATTAATGATCAAAGTTTTACAATAAAAATCATAAAAAGTTAAATGGAAACACTAAATCCGAACAGAGGAAGTAATCTACATTTGGGTTGGCACAAAATATATGAAATGAAATTTTGTAATTGGAAATTATCTAGAGAAGAAAAAATATGAGCTACAAAAACATTTTCAAAACTAGAAAGAAGACTTTTTGGGATATTTTTAAAATGAAAAGAGAACTATTAATTCGAAATAACGTGGGTATGTGATTAAAATTTATTTAAACAAGAGAGAAATATTAGGTGAATTTATTTAAACAAGAGAGAAATATTAGGTGACACGCCTTTATTATTCAAACAATTATTTGATGTTCAATAAACAAAGTTGTTAATATTTTTTAAACATCCAAAAATTACTACTTTCCCTGTTCCTAAATAATTGTTTTTATAATTTTTTAAGTATACTATAATTAGTTAAAAATGAAATAAAAAGTAATGAATAATTTATGACATTCTCTTGCACCTAATTATCCACAAGAATACAACATAGACAAAGAAATGACATACAAAGTACTTGATGATAGTACGAGACACAATTACATTTGACAGATTTTCATCTACTCCATTCATCCCTAACACTTGCCATAACCTTTTTTTTCTATTTAAAAAAAGTAAAATTTACTCTGTATATAATTAAAATTTATTGACAAAAAAAAAGATGAATCCCATTTATGGTCTCTCGTTAGACCTGATGAATCCCGTTTAGGGTCTCTCGTTAGACCCGATCGGGACAATTTCTTAAAAAATATGGAGTAAGTCAATAAAATTAGAATAGAAAATATGAATTGTCATTAATACGAACAAAGATTGTTAGGCAAAACATAAATACTCACATTCTCTTTACTAGCATTGTGTTTGATTCAAGGAATTTAAAAAGGAACAAAATAAAAATAAAGTGGAAAATAATTTTTCTTTTGTTTGGTTAGATAGGAAAAGAAAAAAAAAAGTGGAAGGAAAAAAATTGAGAAGGCAAAATATGCTTAGTGAATAGAAAACCAAATTTCTTCCATTTTGGTGAGGAAAATAAGAAAAAATTCATTTTTTCTTTTCTTTCAAAATTTCTTGAACCAAACATAATGTAAAAGTCAAACACGACTCAGACTTTTTTGGAAATAGTGTTAGAGATTAGCATTAACGTTTTTTTATACTCCGTAAAATTTTAACGGTGCAGATTAGTTTAAAAATATTAACGCTAAAACACTCACCATAGATAGTCTTTTCAAAACGCTAACGCTATCTCCAAACATGCTCTACAATGTCCATTATATTTGCATTATAAACTTTAATTTATTTTAAAACGAGGAATACAAATTTTAATTTATTATCAAATTCGAGTCAAATCTGAGTTCCTCAAAAAAGGAGGGAAATGTTCTTCATTTACCTCCATCCTCCATTCCTCGACACCAACTCAATTTCTGAAGAAAAAAACACAGATTTTTCGAAAAGATGGTCTCTTTATAATCTGCAGACAACTATTTTTAAGAAAAAAAAAACAGAAACGCCCATAAAACAAGACCAGTTAATGTTAATGGCGGACAAGTCTATGAATCCTTGTTAACACACATGTACACAGTCAAGATTGAATCTATTCTATCCCCAAGAGTGCGACGACTTTAGCAGGGGAAGAGGATGATTGTGGGGTCCCTGTGGAACTTCCCGTCGAATACATTTAGCTTTTTCATCTTTTCTTCGCACCAGAATAACTGCTCCCTGCTTATTCTTTCCATTCTCAGTACCCTCGCCATCACTTTGACATCGATTTGGCCAAGCAACAGGTCAACATCTCCTGGCGTGGAAGGCCACGAATGGTTTTTCGTGTTCTTTCTTCTCTTGCGTAGATCCTTCATTTTCATGGCTTTCTGCATTTGACGTGATGGTAAGAAATGAGTGTATGGAGAACAATCAAAAGATCCTTTTTTGCATCATCTAAATAAGCTCTACAAACAAGAAAGGGTATATGATCTCAACCTTAAAGGTGTGTTTGGTTCGTGGATGGGATGATTGATGGGAGATGGGGGAAAATGCAACCCCCGCCCTCCAACCAAACACAACCTAAATCCTAGATGTTAAAGTTAGAAAATACCTCATCCCAGGATTTAATTGTCGACTTTATATTTCAAAAAAAATCTCATTTTTAAGAAATGAGTTTAAGATGTCAAATAAGTCCTTCAAATGGGTTTGTCACACATTCATGTCCAGGACAAAGGGAGTAGTTTATCTCTTATGCAGGGTATGATTTGTGGATAAATTTTCGATGTGGTATATTTTAACAATCACATCAATCTCTTATGAAAAGCACAATGTAATAGGATGCGAAGGAAAAAATATAATTTACCTTTTCGAGAGAGGATTGTATCTGTTGAAGGGGCGTAGCCAGTTGGTTCTGGCTTCCTAGTAGATGACGAACACTGCTAGTTTTTCTGTTGTCCGTTTTCAGGAACTTACGAAATGCCAGGATTGAACTTTCAATTATTTTAATTAGATCAGGGGCTAGAACAAGAATCTCATCCTCTTCTGACTTCTTCTGATCCGAACCTGAAATGCGCGCAAGAACATTAGCAAAACACGCAAGATGATTTCTGAGAGCTTCGAATACCCATTGAATATAATGAATGAAAATGTTTAAGAGCCCATTTCGTAAGAAGTGAAAAGGCTTGGCATCTCTATGTCATGTTTCTATGTCCCCCTTTTCCTTTTTGGGTCATATCTAGTTAATCTTCACTTTCCCTTTTAAAGAAAGAATTGGGTGGTCCATATTGATGCTTTCATTTCCAAATAATTATCAAAGCCACACAAGTTTATTTTCTCAAACTTCGTAAAAAGAAAATATGCCAGATAAGCCTAGAAATGCAAATCAAATGGGCATTTAATGTGTGAATCTTGTTAAAAGAATTGTACCTTGAACTTTAGGGACTTGAAGTAGTTTACTCAATGAATTCCTAGTACGGGCATAAACCTCTGGCCTCGACCCGTGCTCGAATGGTTCATTCTCAATAAACCTTTGTAACAAAACCAAGAATTGTTGAAACTGCTGGGCGCTATGGTTGTAAATTGTGGAAGCTTCAGGCTGGCCGGATATTTTCTGCATCAACTGTGTGTACTGGCAATGAAGTACCTCCCATGTCAAGCATAAATGAGCTACATAAGCTGTTTCAAGATCATGGTAAGGGTTGAATCCAGGCTGGTGAAGGTGCTCAGTTTCGTCATCAGGTTCGTCCATTTTCTTCATGGAAAGGCACCGAAATGGCGATGCAAGCTTTTTGGATGCAGATCTTGGAGATGGAGTTGAAGAAGGGACATGAGAAACTGCAAATGGTTTTAATATGAAAGCTTTCACATGAAGGATATGATATGTATGCATCCTATAAGATAATAGGGTAGGACATTAGGGGGAAAATGGTACAGGAAGTTATTTTCTTGTTTCATGAAAATGATTATGCCTAATATCATTAAATACTCCCTCTTGTGTCTTTAAACAAGTAAAGTCAGATTGTTTCACATAGTTTTACAAGAGTATTGTATCCAATACCATACATTACAATAATACTACTACACAATAAGTTAGAAGTAATCTGATGTTCAAATTATCAAATCTGTCAAGTGGTACGGTAAATGGTACTTAATGTCTCTAAAATTGCTGAAGTTCCATTTTCTAAATCATTTTTGGGTTTCTCCCCTACTGTTTGATGATGGAAACTATAGATTCAAAGGAAGACGGAATTTTTGAACTCCCACACCTTCTTAAGTTTTTCCCAAAGAGTGGGGGTTCATATTGAACTCAGAAAATGCTAGATTGCTATGGAGAGGAAATAAATATGAACATATAGAGAATCTTTAAAGGGGGGGAAATGAGGGGGGTGATAAAACAATGGTTCAATCTCAATATAAAAATTGCACTTTTAGAGGTAAAATCAAACAAAAGATAATAACTTTCCTTCGGGATCTTCTTTCTTTTTCCAAAACTACTATTGAGTTCATAGATCAAAGAAGCATTACCAAATTCACGCAGTTGCTGATCACGCAAACGATCATAAAACAGCATTCGTTCACAGTATTTGTCATACACAGCATCAAATCCAGACCAAAACTGTCTTCCTTCAGCTTCCACGTCCCTCAATTGATTAAGATTGTTCTCCCCATCTTCTTGCTCATCATCATCTTCTTCTTCTTCGTCCTCAGGGGCCACCTCTTCGGGAATCAACCCCATGAAACTGTTTTTCCGGAGCTCCTTCAGCCTCCTCTTGATTTCATTGGCTATAAAATCATCATCGTCTTCTTCTGCTTTGGGGGGTTTACCCGCTCCCTGACAATCTGAATCTTTGGGGTGAGATACAGGCTTATCCTCTGCTCCATTTTCTGGATTTTGCTTGCGACCTCTTCCCAACTTCTTAGCTTTCAAGAAATCCATCACCAAAGAATGACTGCTCAATTCAATTATTCTCCAATTTGGTACTGTTTTTTTTTCAAAAAAGTGACAAACCCAATGTTCAACAAGAAAACACTGGGTTTATGCTACAAGTATGAATCATAAACAGAAATTCAAGAATTTCAAACACAAATCTCTCATTTCACAACCCAAAGAGCTTCAACTGGCCTCCACACTCTGCACGTTCCAAACAGCATAATAACTTGATAAAACGAGCAAGACACGCAAAAAGGAAGAATCTTTACACAAAAAGAATAAGGAGAAGGAGGAGGAGAAAAGATCCACAAACAAACAAGAGAAACTATTTCTAATCTCAGTGAATAAAAAGAAGACGCCTTTACCTCCGAGATCTCGTATTTCTGCAGTAAAAAAAGGAAGACCCAGAGCACATAACGGCACCCAGATCAGAGCAAAAACCCTAGAAAATAAAATATAAACACAAAAGAAGTTGATTTTCCAGCAAACGGGCTGAGGACATGTGAGTTCTTTTGAATCTTTGTTCTTTTGTGTGGGTTCAGAGACTGCCCAGCACTGGTTAGAGAGAGAGAGATGGAGATGGAGAGTAGAAACGCGAGGATTGCTCCGTTTGGCGCAGAGAGAATATTGTCAGAAACGCAAAGCCAAACTCTCTGTGACTCTCCTACTCAAAAAGCCGCGAAACCAGACGAGACTGGTTTGACTCTCTTCCATTTCCCCAAATCTGCTTTCAATTTTCTTTAAGATATCCTTTGATAGGCAAAGGCAATCTATTGTCCCAGTTCAAACCAAATTACTCCACTTCGGGAAGGTATATATATGGTACATTCAGATACCTAGAAATAGGTACATCCCGATAGTACTCATTTTGAAGTAAAGTAGTATTCATTCTCGTAAAAATATAAATATTCATTTTGAAATACGTAGTACTCATTTTGAAATAAGGTAGTCCTCATTTTAAAAGAAAGTATTCATTTTAACACATTTGTATAATATAATTATAACAAATAACGTAGTGTTCATTCTTAGAAATAACAATATTTATTCTCAAATAAGAAAATGCTCACTCTCAAATAAAGTATACTTCAATTTTTTCACAATTAAAAAATTAGTACCATCATCATCCTTACACTTACAAAAAAGCATGAAAAGGATGAATCGGGGAAATACTACAGGAACAAAGCAGTGAAGCAGATTTCGGCACACAATACAAACGAACAAGAGTCTGTTCATTCGATTACCATCTGATGGGCTGGGAGAGACGAAAATACCAGTGAGAGATATCTGTGCTGCCCTTCATCAATCTGGTGCGCTGCCCCTCTCCATCTCCGATCTACAATTTCCATTTCATTTAACCGGTTGTACCCGGGTACAACCGGTTGTATAATATAATCTGCACTCCACTTCGGTTTCTGCTTCTGAGTTCGTTTGGGTAAGTACTAAATGTAAGTTTTATTTTATGTTGTCCATCTTTGTTTTAAGTTTAATCTACTTTCTTTTATGTTGTCCAAATTTGGAATTGATAGTGCAAAAAATGAATTGGAATTGATAAATTCAATTCTATGGAATTGAATCTCATAAAATTTCAATTCTAATTTAATTCTAATTCCATCAATTCTGTATACCAAAGAGACCCTTAATTATTTTTTATTCTTATCATCTCTACGAGTCCCACATGCACTCTCATTATTTATTATTTTAAATAATAATTTATACATCATATTACAGAGTATATTACTTCATCTGTCACAAAATTATCTTTTTTACATTATTTTAAAAACATAAAACCTTTTTAATTTCTATATTTTAATATATTATTTGATAAAATAAAATATTCTTATCGTCACTGATACGGATGGTGTCGAGTACTGCATATAATCTACTCCCTCCGTTTGGAAAAAATATTCCTATTTTGACTTTGAGTAAAAATAAAGAAGTGTCAAATTATAATTGACTTCCATTTTTGCCTTAATATGATGTAAAAAAATAAGAAAGTGGAAGTGTTTTGTTAGAAGTGTTTTGCAATTTTATTCAAATTTTATTTTTAATAAAATTTGGTTTATATCTGTTCATGACCACTTGATTTTCAATTACTTTGTAAAGCACATCATCTAGAGCAACAATCCATTTAGGTGTCCTTATGTATGAGTCGTTGATTGTTTCTTCATATTGCCAATGATTAGCAAACACAAACTCATTTTTTAATTAACCTAGAAGTACTAGGGATACACCAACATAGGGTATCCCATGAGTACACCAAGCCAGCACAGACAAGTTCGCTTAGAAATGCAAATTGTCCCTCATTTTTACAGTACAATTGGATGCTGGAATGAAGAAATGTTTTACAACTTTATAGAAATGCAAATTGGTGACAACTAGCTTACAACACAACATGTGACACATATGAGATGAGTACCTCATCTTGTACAATCCAATAAATGCTTGTACAAATTTTACAAGATCGTCATCATGCCCTATAACGTAGAGCAACACAAGGAGATGTTAAAAAGAAATATGCCACCCTCAATGCTTGACATAGAGCCAAATGATGCGTTATATTAACCAACAAAAATCCCAAAATCAGAACACAATCCAAAGTACTAAGAAATTGATTTAATTATTAATCAATGCCATAAAACATTTGATGTATGCCACAAAACACTTGATCATCCACTATTGAAACTAAAGATTCACCTACAACATTGATGAAATATTTAATGACATGCATCATTTCTCTCATTTTACACAATTCCAGGTATATAAACATAAAGTTCTTCCAGAAATATCTTATGGATAAATTATTAATAAAAGTTTAAAATGTGATATGTAACTTAAAAATTAGTAGAAGTTTTTTTTTTATAAATAAACAAAGATATTAGTGAGACAAGAAAAAAAATAAAAAGAGCTCACGAAACAGAGAGTATTCCTTCACCTTCTGAAGTATTAACATTTAAAATTAAAAAAAAAGTATTTTATTGGAAAAATACTAGGGGTACAATAGCTCAGTTTTGATATAAAAATCAATAACTATATAAAAATGTAAGAATGAATAATGTACAAATGGAGTACATTTATCATCATTGAAACAAAGAATGCCGTAATAAAAATCAATGCTTGGGAGAAAGTGCAACCAAAGAAAATAAAGATTAAAAAGTCCAGAGGTTTAAATTGTCAGATAAAAAGCATTCATCACAAAAGATCAGACAGGGATAACTGGTTTATGCTCATTCTCATCACACATCAAACCTCGAAAAATCAAGAAAAAATCCAAAAAAAAAAAGTTTTGGATTATAAAAAAGAAGATTAATCAAGAGGATGTATCAGGTCTTCCTATTCACTAGAGAATCATATAGATACTAGAACCCATAAACAAATTACAAGCTCTCAGCTCAGTACATAAACATGTCATCATCTACACCCTTCAAGAAATCTTCTCAAAGAATCAAACAGATTTTAAACTTGAAAATTTAAAGATCAAATCTTTCATGGATAAAACTGAAACAAACGTGAAGATAAGCAGAAAAAATCCAATCTTTATTGAACAAATTAAAAAAACATAAACAAACGGATTCAGAAATTGATTGTTTGAAGACCAAAAAAAGCCTCAGACCGTCCTAGTTCAATGTATTATCAACATTGGGATCCAAATAAAAATTTGGGCGTTTTAGATAGAGATTTATCATCATAGGCAAATGACTGGGAAATATGAATTTCTAAATAACAGAAAAATACGTTCATCATCAGATTTGAGATGAATTGTCAGCAGATGGAAGCATCAGACAGGGATAACAGTATAATTCAATTTATCATCACCCAATGAAAAAGAACTGCTCAAAGACTGAAAAACATAAGAGAAAATCAAGAATTTCAAAACAGAGTTGATGCGAAAAGATTTCAGATGAACACGATTGGAAAAACGGGAACACGGAATCAAGAACTATATCGATCGAAGCGGATGGGAATCGGGAAGAGGTGGGAGGGTTTGTGAGATCTGAATGACGAGACGTTAATGGAAGATCGTCTCCATCTATATAGGGGAGGGACTGCGGCGAGGCACTTGAAAACGGGCATATTTCTAGGGCTGACGTGATTGTAACGCCTAAAACAATCACATTTTTTACCGGACAGGCCCGTTTAAATTGACAGAATATAAGAAAGAGTTCTTCTTCCAAGAAAGAATATGGAGCTTCTCACATTTGTGGGAGGCCCAATTTTTCTATAATACCAGCATACATCCTAGGACTACGAAAAAATTTGTTTATACAAAAAAATATACTCCGTATTTTTTGCAAAAGAAATCTTTCAAAATAAAATAAATAATAATTAAACTCGTGCGTATCACGGTTCATAATCACGTTATGAAATTAAATTGGTGTCATTATTAAAAAATAGAAATAGACTGTATAATAAAATATAAAAGTGTAAAGCATGAATTTCAAGTGGACTATAAGATATCTTTTACTCTGTATTTTTCAGGAAAAAAACAATTTTTTAAATAAATATACAGAGTACAATCTTTGTCCCATAAATTTATTCACTTCAATAAATAATGGAATATAAGACATATGTAATTTTTCTGCCTAATTTTGCGCTTATAATATACTCCCATCATTTCGAAATAGAGTACTACGTAAAATTTATAATTCTTCCATCTCGGAGTTCTTATCCATTTTTTACTTTTTCGATCAAAATTGGTACTCGGATAAATTTTAACCTCAAATTAAATAAAAGTAATATTAGATATTGATAGGAATATAACTTCATTAAAAGTATTATATAAAATATTTTCAAAGTACTATTTTATCTAATTAATATACAATATATTTTTTATTTAATTATATTTCAAAGGTTCAAAACGGCTGACTGAAAAAAGATAAGGCTAATCTTGAAAAAAGAAAGAATTGAGGGAAGTAAAAAGTCAATTTGAAAAATTAAATGAAAATAAAAAAACAATATATGAAATTTTATAGAAAATAATTTAACTTTTATTTTGTTACCCAGAACATGCTTTTGACGTCAACCTAGGCGGTAGTAGGTAATCAGCGACCCAAACCATAAAATTTTTAATAAAGTTCGAACAGGCAAAAACCCAAAGGTTGTCCAGACCTAAATCTGTCAAATTGAGAAATAGTAAAGGAAAAGTACCCGATTTGAGAAGAATCCCATGCTTGACCCCAAACTTGACTAGTGAAGAAGGTAAAAAATTTTTTGAAATATTTAATAAAGTTGATATTATTTTTAGATATTTTTTCTTATTTTTAATTTTAAATGCAAATCCATTTTAAATTAAATTATTAGGGAGTGAAAAAAATGTGGTTCATGCATATCTTACATCAAAAGAAATCTTTTGTGCAAGTTTTTAAAACCTAATTGCCTACCGTTGTACCGCAATTCACGCTAGCCGCACCCAGCCGGCAGCCGCCATCTGTCATACCCGCCGCTGTTGAGTTCCGAACGACGCTGCTCCAGTACTCCCCGCCTCCGCCTGCTCGCCGGAAGGTAATTCTCCATCCTTCATCTCAATGTATTTCTTTCATTAAATTCTGTTTTATATAGCTAAATAATCCGTCTTTGTTTCATAATTTTAGAAAATTATCAATTATGGTTTGGGATTTGAGGGTTTGTGTACTATGAATCTGTGATTAGGTTAATTTCCATACAAAGGTTTATTTATTTATTACTCCGAAAAAATCGTATTTAATAATAAAGTGTTAATTAAATCAACTGTTTTAAGGGTTCTGGTTTTACATCAGCTCATTCCATGGATTTACACTTTTTTTAGCCGTTTTGCTTCTTGATTTATTAGGGAGAGGAGATTGAAGCTTTGGGTCTAACATCTTAACGATAACATAAGATTTCCTTATCTTGATTCCTTTGCTGACTTAAATTGGCTTCTTGATTTATTATGTATGTATGTATGTATGTATGTATGTATGTATGTATGTATGTATGTATGTATGTATGTATGTATGTATGTATGTATGTATGTATGTATGTATGTATGTATGTATGACCATTTATTTTAAGGCCCAGTCCACCCACANTTCATATGTATGTGTGTGTGTCTATATATATATATAGGGCCGGCCCAATAGAGGGACAAAGGGTCCGTCCGGACCGGGCCCAAAAATTGTAGGGGCACAAATTTTTTAAGTATTATATATATATATGTATATAAGCCCATTTATTTTAAGGCCCAGTCCACCCACACCCACCCCTTAACTTATCTACCCCTAGCCCAGTACATTTCACCTTGACCAAAAAAACAACCGGAAGAAAAGCCAAAGTGCCGAAGAAACTCAGAAACCTCGATCGGAAGAAACAAGAGAGGAGAGTCGCCGCCTCCACCTCCGGACGCCGAGTCGCCGACCTCCACTGCTCTACCCTCCAAGTATTTATTCATAGCTTTCCAAATTTGTAATTTTTATTTCTTAAATCTTAATTTTCTTTCATTGTTTCATTTTTTAGATTTAAAATCTAGGGTTAATTAATAGTTTTTAATTTGAAATATTTTCTAATTTCATTCTTGGAAATAGAATGAATTAATGGTTCTATATGTTATTAGTTATTTATTTGATTTGGATGAATGGATTTGAATTTGTTATTTATGATAATGATATATTTATATTAAAAAAACTGAAAACCGAAAAAAAAATTAAAAACTGATAAATTGATGAATTGATATGAATTTATGATTTATAAAAACATTAAAACTGAAAAAGAAAAAAACAATTAAAAAAAGAAAAATTGACAAATTGATATTACTTTATGATATATTTCTTTATTTGCTTGCTTTTTCAATTTTTCATTCTTGATTTTACTTAGTAGAATTTATGAATTTAGATTTTATTTCAGAAATATTTTCAATGGCTATGGCTTCTAAACAATTATCCGATAGCCAAAAAAGGAAAAAGAGAAAACGAGATGAAAAAAATGAGAAAGTCTCAAGCCGGAGCTCTATATAAGTTTATGAAACCTGTTGTTGAAGACGAAAAAGTAGAAGTAAAAGAGATGGAAGAGCAAAAGCATCTATAATTTTGTCATTTATTTTTTTCTTCAAATAATATTGCGTTAATTATAATTTAAATATAATTAGTTTACATATGTGAATTTGTTAGACCATTAAGGATAAGACTTTTAGGGCCTTTATTCTGTTTCGGCCCAGGCTCATGAATCCTCAAGACCAACCCTGTTGACCCGAATTTGGGCCAGTGCATTAAATTAGTTTATTAGTTAAGAAATTTTCAAAAGACTTTTATATATTTATATATGTCTCGTCATTTAACAATTTATTAAAAATACACACTTTTATGTGTTGTTCTTGGAAAGAGAATTATATTGTGGTTTCTTTGTCAATTCTAACAGAATTCTATCATTGAAATTATTGTACGTCTAAAAGTTCTTGTGTTAACTTTCATATTGCAACAAGAATCCCTTCGGTGGAAGTGGTGAATTTTAGTACTTATTTTAGTGTAGAATCCTATAGTGAACAACTGATATTATCATCTTTCTAACATTCAATTCTAAAGCTTCAAATAGATTATATTATCTATCATAGGTGTATAGCTAATATCTAATTGTGTTAGTAAATATGATAATGACTTCTGTAAATTTAAAGAAATTTTACTCTCTATATAGGCAAAATGTCATATGAATTTATTGGTGACATTGTGATTTGCAAATAATAAAGAGCTTTGGCTCTTAGGTTGTTTGATTGGACCCAGATTTTTAAATTGGGATGCTAACCCAGCCCAAGTTTCTGAAACCCAACATAATGGATCTTAAGTAAACTAAAAAACTTGACGTTTTTTACTCTGCTCGTTCATCATTATCTTCCTTTCTTTGATCTGAAATCTGCTGCACATATTGTCACGTAATTCTTATCATTTGAGTCTTTGTCTCTTTGATTCTTTTTCTATCTGAAATTCCTCTCCTTCCTGAATTTCTTGTCACGAACCCAGCTCATTCTATATAATTGTTTTTCCGTTGTAAGCTTTTTGTTCTTCCACTGAGTTTGAGGATTAATTTCATTTTCAACAGCATCCTTTGGAGGTTTGTTGAAGAGAAACTTAACAAACTGAGCTCTTTATTGCTTTATTTGCATTTATGGTCATAAATTTGTACTCTTGGATTTTCATGAGATTAATGTTTTGTTTTTTCACTATTCTCGGTTTGGTCAAAAGAATTAGTTTACATCATTTGTAATCTTTGTATAAAGCACGTTGAAAAGAGTAAGGGGAAAACTGGTGGTGTTACATCTCAAAGTTTAATTTGGAAGAAGATTGAATATGATTTCCAAAAAGAAACTATGTTGTTTTGGGATAAACCAAAGTTGAAAAATAAGATCAATTGACTCTTTATTACGTAGTATTGCTTTTGTTTGAAGATTCCTCAAACTAGTTTTCATTTTATCTGGGTTTGGATTTTCTATTTTCATGAAATTAAGTTTCTCAATTTGTTTCTGTGGGATAATATGATAAATAATTGATTGTTTAAGTAAAAATAAGTGGGTAGTGTTTGCCAGTTTTTTTCTGTGAAAAGGGGGACAGAGAAGACAGATTGGAACGCGAAACCTATGCCTTTTATTTCTCGATAGAATTCCCATCATTCGCAGTCTACGGAACCGAACATGTTTTATTCCATCTGTCATTAGTAATCTCAATCAGCTTTTCCTATTCACTAGTATACTGCGCGTTACAACTAGCAGCCCCTTGACTAGTAGCGTGCAACGGCTGAAACACCATTGATCTGTTAGGAGTAGGTTTTAGCTTTCCCCCTTTTAGTAAGATAAGTATAATTCTCTGCTTAATTACTTATGAGTTTGCAAACCAAAAATGACGAAATGGTTGAGTTATGAGTGAAAGACATAATTGTCCCTAATCAATGAAGTACTTTTTTTAATGAGGTCAAACAGTAAAATTTGTTTCAAAATCAGTAGGTAATAAGTAATAAGTTCAGCACATAACACTGTGCTTTTGGAGTATGAGTTTTAGAAGCTCTAAAAAGTATATATATATATAAAGCTATGTATAATAAAGTAATGGACAAATAGCTAAATGTTAAAAAACAATCTTGTAGAGGGGTAATGTGTAAAATTGGAGGGATGAAAGATTTTCACTTAATCAACTCAACCTAATATCTGAAATTTAGTTTGAGAAAGTAGTGTATCCAACAATCTAAACTTTCATTTGTAGTGAGTTTGGGATACTTATTTTCAAGAAACAAGTGAATTTTAGATGTAGGAAAGTATTTTCACATTAAAAGAAGTTCTTTAAATGAAAGAAGTGTGTTAGCATCAAGCTTTTGCAAAAAAAAAAATTGTAATGGATTTCATTGGCGATTTATTTCAGATAAGCACTTTAAAATGCCTTGATGCTTAAATATAAAATACTTTTGATCATATAACTCATACCATAAGTAATCCCATGTTGGGTAAGGTTTGCATACACACACTCTCCACGCATGTGGGGTCCAACAGAGTTGTTGTACCATAAGTTATGACATACGTATTTTTTTGCAGGTGAACTTTGGCTATCAATACTATTAGGTAGTTGTTATTATGGGTACCCCGGAGACGTCACGTGAACCGTGCCCTGACCGCATCCTTGATGATATTGGCGGAGCATTTGGCATGGGTGCCGTTGGGGGTTCAGCCTTCCACTTCTTGAAAGGATTATACAATTCCCCCAAGGGAGAACGCTTAGTCTTGGCCTCCCAAGCGGTCCGCATGAATGCTCCACGTGTTGGCGGCAGTTTTGCAGTGTGGGGTGGACTGTTTTCCACCTTTGACTGTACAATGGTTTATGTCCGGGCGAAGGAGGATCCGTGGAACTCCATCATTGCTGGGGCCGCGACCGGTGGGTTCCTTGCGATGCGTCAGGGTTTGGGTCCTGCTTCCAGGTCAGCTCTGTTTGGCGGTGTCTTACTTGCTTTGATTGAGGGGTGTGGGATCATGGTAAACAAGATGCTGACCGTGCCCCAGAATCTACCACCGCCCATGGAGGAGCAGCTTCCTCCAAACATGGCTGGATTTCCTATGGGCCAACTACCTGGTCAGGCTCCAGTGACCATGGAGGGTGGTGGTGGTGGTGGGTCGTCAGCATCATCTGCTTCATCACCTCTGTCATGGTTTGGAGGGCTGTTTGGTGGTGGTGGGAATAAGCCAGAGACGAGCTCGGACAATGGGAGCAAGACAACTGTTTTGGAGAGTTTTGATACTCCTAGCCCTCCGACTTTTGAGTACAAATAAATGGCATTGGGAACTTGACGCTTTCCTCAGGTAAGAAATTGGTTTGCTATGCCTTTTATAAGAAAGAAAATGGGATGGAATCCATTGCGGAGCCATTTTGGTTAGGTCTATCCTCTTAACCAAACCTGAATCATGTCTAAGTTGGTTTTGGTTTCGGTAAATTTTTTAAACCAAACCAGATTGATCACTATCAAACCAAACCAAAAGCACAATATAACGTTTTTATAGAAACAAAGAAAACTGAAAATGAGATGCTTGGATGACATGAAGGTTTTTGACACTTGACACCATTAGAGGTAATCACGCACATTCAGTCATACGAAGTCATTATACTTAGATACTAACAGTGTCAACCGTAGTGTCATCCATGGGGTGACTGTGGCATGACCTTAAAAACCTTGTAATTTGATTTTAGTTTTGGCAATGTTTTTTTTTATTTTTCAAACCAGATTTTAAAACAATGACTATAAATGGCTTTCATCTTCCTTGATTTATTATAATGCAGAGTGGCAAAATGTGTGGAGACTATGCTGTTCTTACTGTCTGATGATTTGCAGGAAGAGAAGAAATTTCAGCGGCGAATGAAAATAATGTCAACGACTTTGCTTTGCGGCCCTTTACAGATAACATATATGTATGCTTCGTTGGATCATTCTAGGTTCAAAATTTGGTATATTTTGTCGTCTTTAAGTTATAACGCTCGCCACTCTGAGCGCGCCCCTATTGAATTCGCGTTAAACACACTTTTGATCTGCTGTTTTTTTGCTTCTTTGAGGCAAAATTATGAGTTGCAATACAGAAAGGGTCCATCTATGGCAGTATTTGTCTTCTTTACATTACATTCTATTTTTGTAGCCATATTGTGTTATATCTATAAAAAGAGTTGGTTGCCTGGTTTTAGATTTAGGGCCCATTTCGCAACAGCTTTTGCGTTTTGAAAAAGTTATCTAACATCATCATTCAATTTTAGTGTTTCTTAAAATTAATTTGCACTGTTAAAAAAAATATTCAAAATATTATCGCCAATAAAGACGTTATTCCCAAATAAGGCCTTGTACAATCAAGCTTGATTTAGAAGGCATTGTTTTTCAACTTGGTAATACTCCCTAAAAATTTCGTCTTTTTTCTAATTTGCCAAAAAATATGTTTTTCTTTTATTGCTTCCTTTTTTTATATAGGAAAGAATGGGATTTACATCGCTCTTCTCTCATTAAATTTTAACTATTCATTTTTCATTTAATAATTAGTATTCTTCAATATTTTTAAATGCTCACTACAAATGTACAAGTCAGTTTTGTGCCATATCATCTTTGATTAGACTCATCTTTTCACTCACCTAACATGCTTAATGTTTTCACTTGAAATTTAATTTTCTTTAAGTTTTTGAATAAATGGTATTTTTGTATGTGGAAGAAGCAAAACCGCCACAAAATGCTCGAGTTGAACCAAAAATTATTAATTTATTATGAATGGAAAAATACAAATTGAACCGAACAACCGAAAATTATTACGAATTGAATCGCAAAAATCCAAACTGAATCAACCCAATTTTTCATACGAGTATTACTTTTGCTCTTTAATTTTGGGTAAAAACTAAAACCTCTTTAGAGACCAAAACCACCCTATTGGGCTAATTGGGTCCCTTCAGTTGGGCAATTGACCCGGCCCATCTCTGGCTTAACAAACCCTACGCGAATTAACTACGGAGGAAGAAAGAACAGTGGGCTCTGATCGTTTTTTGCAGCGCCACACGATCCGCGCCATCCTGTGATCCGCCCTCTTCTCTGACGAGGCCGCCGCTCCGGAAATACTCTCCGGTAAACCCTAATTTCCCAACAGAAGCCCCGGCAAGCAAGAAGCCACAAGAATCCGCCATGGCCGGAGGGAAGATACGCAAACAAAGCCACCGTGGCTCCGCCGCCGGCGCAAACCCTCATTTTCAGGGGGGGATACCGTTCCACAAGTCAAAAGGACAGCACATACTCAGGAATCCATTGTTGGTGGACACGATTGTCCAGAAATCTGGAATCAAGCCAACCGACGTCATCCTTGAAATCGGTCCGGGGACTGGGAACTTGACCAAGAAGCTTCTCGAAGCTGGAAAGTCCGTCATTGCCGTGGAGCTTGACCCTCGTATGGTCCTCGAGCTGCAGCGGAGATTTCAAGGAACTGCATCTAATAAGCTAAAGGTAATTCTTTTTGTCCATTTTTACACCCTTTCTTCTTTGGCTAGGAATTCTACTGCTAGTATTCCTCTCAGCATGGATTAGCTTGAACAAAATTTTGGAATTTCAAAAAAAAAGGGAATTGAATTTTGATTGGATGGATAGTATTTCTGCTGGCCATAGCAGTTGAATGAGGTGACTGTTACTGTAGTTTAGGACATGCTGCCATTTAGTTTGGGTCCAACAGAGACCAAATATTGACATATCTATGTATGAAATATGGAATGCCTATGCTAAAAGAGTCAATGGACATCTCTATTTGTCCATTGTCATTATTGACAATGTTTTAGTTTCAGGCACATAATCAACTACTTCAAAATAGAACATTAAAATTTTTCTTGGTTTTAGCATTCTTTGAAGTTTTGGGC
Organism: Cuscuta campestris; assembly: GCA_900332095.2. Lineage (NCBI taxonomy): Eukaryota > Viridiplantae > Streptophyta > Magnoliopsida > Solanales > Convolvulaceae > Cuscuta > Cuscuta campestris. The sequence goes on along the minus strand of OOIL02004591.1, from coordinate 652,750 downwards.
AGTAAGAGCACTAATGCATCTATGGTCTAATGGAAAAAGCCTCAATCTTAATCCCCCCCCAAGTCCTAATGAAGTTGAGATTATACTGGGTTGTTGCTTCATTTGTTTGTAGGAGAAAATTTTGTGCTTTTGTTCTTATTTGCTTCTGATAATATGATCCCTCAGTTCTTCTCCTTTTTTGGTACTCTTATTTGATATATTCTTTTGTTTTTGCGTGTTAATGGTGTTAGATTATACAAGGGGATGTTCTGAAGTGTGATCTTCCATACTTCGACATATGTGGCGAATATTCCGTACCAAATCTCATCACCTCTCACCTTCAAACTACTGTCTCATAGGCCAATGTTTAGGGCTGCAGTGATTATGTTCCAAAGGGAATTCGCGATGAGACTTGTCGCTCGGCCCGGTGATCCTCTGTATTGCCGCCTCTCTGTCAACACTCAGTTATTGGCTCGCGTGTCGCATATCCTGAAGGTAGGGAGAAACAATTTCAGGCCACCGCCGAAGGTTGACTCCTCAGTGGTCCGAATTGAGCCCATGAAACCATTCGAACACTTAAACTTCAAGGAGTGGGATGGTTTGGTCAGGCTCTGCTTCAATAGGAAGAACAAAACTCTGGGTGCCATTTTTAAGCACAAGACTCTGCTTTCTATGCTAGAAAAGAACTACAAAACTCTACAGGCATTGCAGTTGCCCGCCGAGAATGGATCGTCCGTGGATGATGACGACGACAAGCACATGTCCTTGGCTGTATCCGCCTTGGGAGATGCACTCGGCGACATGAACATGGACATGGATGATGATGATGGTGATGATGATGAGGATGAGATGGACATGGATGATGGTGGGCATGCTAAAAAACCATCAGAATTCAAACAGAAAGTTTTAGCAGTGTTGAGGGAAGGTCATTTTGAAGAAAAAAGGGCTTCCAAACTCTCTCAGGATGATTTCATTCGCCTGCTTTCTTTGTTCAACAAAGCTGGCATTCATTTCTCCTAGGAATACTCCTTTCTTGATTTATGTAATTTCAAAGAATTACTGAGTTTTTTCTTTTGCAAGGTTGAGTCTTTATTTCTTAGTTTTTGGTTAGCCAGCATGATTCTTTCTCTTGTGAGACCAGTGTGGTCTAAGAATCCAATTTTGTAAACGGTTTATGCTGAAACATTTGTATTTTTAGCTAAAAATCTGTATATTTTTATTTTCTTGGATTACGGCAAGAGTGTGTATAATCTGGCAAGTACATAAATATATCACAGATTCAGAGCTCATCATCATCATCATCATCATCTTGGTGGGATGATGTTCTTGACAGTGTCATCTTCAAATTCTTGGCGGCCATGTCCACCGCCTCCCCGGCCAACTTCGCTGCAGACTTTGCAGAGTCTTCCATGGCTGCTTTGCTCTTCACCACCGCTTCTCTCACCTTTTCCCCGGCCGTTCCTTCTTTCTCTGCCCCTATCGGCACTCCCCCACTTCCCCTGAAGCTGCATTTACAAACACACATCCTTTCATTTCGCCAAATAAAGAATTAAAAACCTCAACGCATAGGAGACCAAACATACTTACTCCAGATCGGGGGCAGTGAAGAAGAAACCCATTCCCTGTTTGAAGAAAGACGAGAGCTTGAGCCAGTAAGAAGGGGCGCGGGGGAAGGCCGTGGGGAGAGAGAACAGGGCCATTGCCGCCTCTACGACGGGGTGCCGCCTTTCCCGGGCCGCCTCCACCACCGCTGCGCTCGCGCCGTCTTCTCTTCCGGCGGCGGCCGGAGGGCAAAATAGTAATAAGAGGGCAAAAGACAGAATCATCGTAAGCAGCTTCGCTCTGTTCCTAATTCTTCCCATGGATTGATTGTTTGGTGTGTTTCTGAATCTGTGAAATTACTTACTTCAAATGAGGAGAGGAGAGATGAGATTTGTGGTGGATGTTATATGAATGGGATATTGATTGGGAAGGCGGTGTTTGTGTTCGGAGGTTTTTTGGTTCAGGGGACACGTGTGCATACGCGCCGCCGCCAGGCAGCACATTATCACCTTTGGTTAGAAAATAATACTAAATCCGTCCAAAAAATATAAGCAATACTCCACTATTTAAAAATCATGAGAATTTTTATTTATTTTTATGTTTTTTATTGATTATTTGATAAAATAAAATATTCCAATCATTATTCATTTTGTAGAACTTGACGTAGTGTTTAAATATGTAAATTTTATTTTTTGTAGATTATTTTTAAATAAAATAGATTGAAAAAATTTATAAAAAATACTTTGTTTAGCGTAATGTTACTTATATTTTGGGACGGAGGTATTATGTATTTTGATAATTAGAAATGAGAAAATTAGAGGGGAAAATGAAAAAGAGGAAAAAACAATGAATCTATCTCATCTATTTTTCTTAATTACTTTGTGGTGATGGAAATTCTAGAGAAGTTGATGGAATTCGGGAAGGGTGTGATCGAGAACAAGAAGCTTTAATGGTATCTTATGGTGATGATGATGATGGAAATTCTGCTATAGAAAAAGAAGTTCATGGATCAGAGTTTGGAGATGATGGTGATGGTGATGATGATGATGGATATTCTAGAGAAGGTGATGGAATTTGGGAAGATTCGGATGAAGAAGAAAATGTCATAATGGTATCTTATGAGGATAAACTTTCTGATGCAGAAAAAGAAGTTTGGGAATCAGAGTCTGGGGATTGTGAAGCATATCTATCTGGGTCTAAGTGCAAGATGCAAAGAATATCTGATGATTGGTATTCTAGAGAAATTGATGGAATTTGGGAAGAGTCTTATCAAGAACAAGAAGCTTTAATATCTTATGATGATGATTGAAATTCTATTGTAGAAAAAGAAGTTCAAGGATCAGAGTGTGGGGATGATGAGGAAGGATATTCTAGAGAAGGTGATGGAATTTGGGAAGATTCGAATGAAGAAGAAAAGGCTGTAATGGTATCTTACGAGGAGAAATTTTTGGATTCAGAAAACGAAGTTTGGGAATCAGAGTCTGGGGATGGTGATGCTGATCTATCTGAGTGTAAGTGTAAGATGTAGAGGATATCTAATGATGGGTATTCTAGAGAAACTGATGGAATTTGGGAGGAATCGGATGAAGAACAAGAAGCTATAATGGAATCTTACGATGAATATTCTGATACAAAAAAAGAAGTTTGGAGATGTGAGTCTGGGGGTGGTGATAATGATGATGATGATGATGGGTATTTTGGAGAATGTGATGGAATTTGGGAAGATTCGGATGAAGAAGAAGAAGCTATAATGGCATCTTTTGATGAATATCCCGCTATGCAAAAAGAAATTCAGGGATCAAATGGTGATGATGATGGATGTACTAGAGAAGGTGATGGAATTTGGGAAGATTCGGATAAAGAACAAGAAGTTATAATGATATCTTATAATGATGATGATGATGAATACACTTATGGCGATGATGAATGCGAGGATCGTGTTCCCATGTACAAGGGACGAATATACGCAAAGCGCACTTTTCCCGATTTCATCAATGCTGAATCTTATGTCGAAGACGAAGAAGAATTGGAATGCCAAGAAGATGAAGAAGATGAAGAAGAAGATGAGGATGATAATGATAGTGATGAAGTTATTGTGGGAGAATTTGGAAGGGTATAGGCAAGGAGAGATTTTCTAGATGGATGTTATAGGCCCCAAAGCCAGAAACTGTTGCGAATCTTTTGTTTAAACATTTTTAAAAAATTTTGTTGCTTTATTATTGCATTTTCTTGATGCTTTTTAGTTGATTCTTTCATTGTCTTGTATTGAAAAGAGATGATAATATTAATGATGTATGAATGTCAAATCTTGCTCTCATTATTTGTGTTGACTGCAATAAAAAATAAAAAGATTTACAGAGAATTAAAAGTTCATGTAGCACATTTCTTGGTTTAATCTCTGCTCACTACAAATTTTGATCAATTTCCCTTTATGCACATATATTTCTAGGTTTTTATTCTATACTCATATATAATCTATTAGAAGGAAAAAGAGGATAGTTTAGGATCGATAAAAAAGGTGAAATTTGCACTAAATAGGACTAAAACATAATGACTTTCGTAATGTATGACTTAAACTTTTTTATTCTCTAAATAGAACTTAATAATGACCTAGTGGGAGAAATAATGTCCAGTAATGATGGACATTTACTTGAATAATGACTACTTCATAATGACCAAAGGTCCTACATTAGAAAATAAAAACATATGGTCCTATATTGGGAAAGTCATTATGTTTTAGTCATATTTAACTAAATTTTTCATAAAAAAGAGGAAAGAATGGAGATAAAATAGGGAACATTTGATGGTGTACAATTTTTTGTTGTGATTAAAATACATTAATTTGTACATTGATTTGTTTTTATCTCTTTTTTTTTTATTTTAAGAAAAGGTGAAAGAAATCAAGAAAAACTAGAACAACCGAAATCCCCCAAATTGGGGAAGTCTATGTGCACACGGATTGTTTGGTACTTTATACTCCCTTCGTCCCTCATACATTTTCTCAATAGTCCTTTTTCTTTGTTCACAATAGACTTTCTCGTTTCATTTTTTAACAATTAAAATACCACAACTACCCTCATTTACTTTATTTATTACACCTCACCCACTTCATTTAAAACACTCCACTCATTTTTCATTAAGGGTATTATGATAAACTTTCACTTTTTTTCAACTCTCCTTAAAACCACTAAAAGTCAAAATGAGAACATTTTAGGGGATGGAGGGTGTAATTTTAGTAGTTACCGTCTTACGGAGTAGTACCTAACATTTTTGTGTACCTTTAAAACATGCAACAAAGTACGCATTTTATTTTGTTTTGTTTTATTTATTTATTTTGTATATCGGAGTGGTCAAATTCAGCTTTTTTTCCTATGAGAAGAGGTGTGTACGTAGATTTTGTTCTTACTAAAAAAATAAGTGAACTGTTTTTTAAGAAACTACCGACTCGAGCTGCAAATATAGTACGTAGTAAAGGATAATAATAGTAATAAAATATCTTTTGACTTAATAAAGCAAAAATAGCATAGATAAAGCTCAAGACACAGAAATAGAACAGATAAAGCTCAAAACACACAAAGGCAAAGAACAAACTAATGTTAATAAAAAAAAGTACTGTAAACAGAGAGTATCAAATATATAAAGCACACAAGTCCAAAAAACTACCACTTCACTCAAAACGTCTTCCCAGCTATTCTAACTGTACCTCTGCAAACACTTCTATCTAAGCTCATATCCTCAGTAAGTGTAAGAAATCCTAAATCATGTCTAATGACTTTCTTTCAATTCACTCCCACCCACCAACGTCCTACTGCCACACATACCTAAACCACCTCAACCTAGCCTCACAAATCTTATCTTCCACAGGTGCCATGACAACCCGTCCTCGGATAACCTCATCAAAAATCCCATCCAACCTCGTCTCGCCACACTTGCACCGTAACCCTTAACCTCCGCAACATGCAATCGACGAACATGAGTTTTTTTAATTGCCCAACACTCTGCATCATACAACATAGCTAGTCTTATTACAGACTGGTAAAACTTGTCTTTCATGTGATGTTTAATACCAACGAATAGTTTAATGCAAAAACCTTTTAATAAAGTGTTACTCCGTAATTTTTTCCTTATAGATACACATACAATTAACCCCCCCTTCTCTAAAGCTAATGTATGATGATTTTGTATTTACATATAGGATTGTTGCTACTGGAGTGATTAATTGTTGAGATTTGATTATATTTATATACCGCGTATTAAAATATTATGAATAGTAATCACACAATGATAGAAACTTAAGGATTTACATATTCTACACCACATACTCTATTGAAATGATTATGTGGCCTAAAGCGGACCGGGTTGGGTCAAGATTACGGAAGCCCATCACCTAGCCGACTAGCTTCCGCGACCATTGACCCGCTCAGCCCACCTACCTGGCTTGACTCACATAGAATCATTTGACACACCGTATGGGGTGCACACGGGTTTCATTGCACTATGTTTTTGGAAGTTTTTTTTGAACACTAATAACTCTATTATTTTTCAAATGTTACATAGGCTCAGAAGCGAAATCTCACATGTAATACTGTTACATGGTTTTTGGTAGACCTAGTCTCACAATCTCCAGCCAGTCCAGAGAAATTTTTCATCTGTGCAAATTGTGGAGTTTGCCTCTATTGATCAATTTCCAGAGTGCTGATTTGGCTTCTTCTAGGGTTTCAACCGAGTGCCCTTCTTCAAAGGATATCCTCTGCATGTTGAACTGCAGGGAAGTTGGAGGAAGGTAAGGATATATTTGAGGTCCCAAAATGAGTGAAATCAATACAAGCAGTGAAAGAAATTATAGTACGGAGTATTAAAGAGAAGTTTGCATTTAATGTTTGACTTTGAACTCGGGAAGTTTTGATTTTCTTTGAACATGCACCCTAGAGCATCGGTGGGAAGTGGGGACCCAGGCAAATATTAAGGTAAATCATGGGGCGAAAAGTCAAATAGAAATGCCCAGCTTTGGGTTGCTCTGGGACGTATGCTTAAAGAAAATAAAGCATTGGATATAATTTGGGGCGAACATGGTGTGCAAACATTTAAATGAGCAATTATCAAATTTCCAAGAAAAGGGAGGGACCTGTGCGCCTTGCCGGACACGAATATCAGTGCCCTTGCTGTCTATCGATATCAGAGCAACATCATCCACCTCCGTTTCTCGTGACAGAAGATCCTTTAGGGGTTTTGAGAAGAGGGCATTCAGTTCCTGCAACACATGTCACCCATGCAATTCAACAACAACAACAAACCAGGCATAATACCTCAAGAGGTAGGGTATGGGGCAGGTGAATGTAGGCAGGTCTTACCCCTGTTTGGAAGTAGAGACTAGAGATGTTGTTTCCAAGAAACCTTCATCTCAAATACAAAAGTACCAGCAAGCAAATTACAGTAGCACATATCATGCATGCAATTGAGGTTAATAGAGCATGCATTGATGGGTCTATGGAAGTTTGTGTTTGCTAATGTACTAATGTAGCAAACAAATTATTCAGTGTGAGAAAGCCAAGCAAATTACAGAAGTTGCTCTATACATGCAAAAAAATTACTTTTTCTTTTAAAAAGCAAACTAGATAATTAGATAATGCATAGATGAGAGGTATATGGTAAGATGTTTATCAGTTAAAGGATGCCATATTTCTCGCTGCAATCTTTCTCCCTACCTTGAGGTTCTGTTCACCACCATTCACAGCAATCTTGTCTGGCTTAAGGGTTTCATATTCCTTCACATCAACCCAAGCAACCGTTCCAAACCCTCCAATGAAGTATATGTCACTGTCAAAGGTAAAAACAAACTCTGTCCTTTAGGTGCAGACTTGTTTTCCTCAAAGCATTTTGAACTTTCTAATGGAATGCATACATGTGAAGATTATCAGAAAAGGTAGATCAACTTATTAATGGCTGATGTAAAATGCAGAAACAATAAATGCTAACTTTTTTTTAAAAAAATTTGGACGAGTACAAGAAAGTTATTTTAAATAAAAATATACTCCGTATAACCTTATATTTTGCATCCTGAAGTAATAAAAGTTTCCCCACTGTTGTGAAGGACCTTGCTGATGCTTTGCTATGTACTGTTTATGAGCCCACTCCTTGAAACATTGAAATAAGAGCGAATTCTAGTGAGAGGATATCAATAGAGACATCTACTATTCTGGTGGTCATATGGGATACAATCAGAAAAAAATATTACTGCACTTCAGAGTGAAGAATGCAAGCACCTGTTGATCTTCTGTGAGAGGATAAACATCACCTAATATCGTTACCCTTGCATTTGATAAACCACTCCATCCAGGAATCTAGGAAGACAAAAGTTTACTAGAAAATCTAACAATATGTAACTAATAAGCAATTAAAAGACCAAAATGAACATATCGAGTATATTCTAATAAATATCATAGGAAACTCGACAGATTTCATCATTTAAACCAATATTTCAAGAGACTCGACCAACTCCGCCATAGTTTAGGCCTTGCAAAACTTGCTCCAAGTGTTTTTATAAGAAGCCACTAACCTGGACAACCATTGAGCATCTTGGATCAGCTAACAAATTCCTGGTGTGAATAGCTAATGGCGAGAATGAAAATATTGGATCTGCAGATAGAAAAGAAAACAACTAGATCAAAGCACTGGAGCAAATGTGGTAGAACACTTAAAACTTTTTTTTACATCTAAGTGTGTTGGAATAATCCAAGTTAGCAGCCACATGTCAACTCTTCCGTTATAGGGGTAAGTGGTTCTCAAATTCGGATAGATGATTTTAATGAAGAACTAATTTGGGCGAACGAAGTCATGTGTGGAGTATTGGATACTCTGGATTCTTAAACAAGAATGTAACAACTCACGCCCCATAGCATCTGGTGCAAAATCTACAAGTGAACCGAATGGATAACCCTCTCGCCTATGATGCATCTGGGACATGACTGTGCACAAATGAGCAAACCTAGCCTACAAGCATTGAAACAGAACAATTGAGACTATATCAACTGTGAAGTACTAAGCACTGAACATTATCAAATCAAGTATCTCCCAGCAAGAAATTCACCTGCTCCATAAGATTTCTAACAGCTAGAGCTGGTTTAGGCAAATCATGAGCAGAAGTTGCGCTTTGCACTCCCCCGGATATCGGTGTTCTAAAGAGCCCAGCCCTTGTGCTTCCATGTGACACAAAAAATGGCGTCACAACTTCTGATTTTCTCTCTTCGTCTCCTTCTATCTTCTGTTCCCCGTCAGATTTAAGCGATCCGGTACTCTGAGAACAAATTATTCAAACAAATTGCGGCAAAATTGTGTATTAAAAACAACAAGTGATGAGTAGAATCAGTACATGAGACAGATGAGGAGCTCCTTCAGAAGCTAATCCGAATCCATTTGCTCTATTGAGCCGGAGAATCAGCTCCTCTCTGTTTCCGTCTCCGCCGGCGGATTCTTCCCCGGGAAGCGCCGCAATTCGAGAGACGCGGAGCGAAGAGGAGACGCCGCGCGCTGCACTGGAACAGGATCTCAGATTCCTGCTGCCATGCCAGTCAGTGTGCGTCTTGATAGGTTGGAGAACACAAGGCTTCTCAGAAAACGATGATAAGAAACTGATGCTCGACAGCGCTTCCATGGATGAAGAAAGCAGCAGGTCTGAAGTGAACTGTGAAGTTGGCCAAATGAATCTACACCTACAAGTCCAAAGGTCCCTACTAACAATGAGTGAGAATATAAGATTAAAACATAATACTTTTCTAATATAGTACTATATGTTTTTATTTTCCAATGTAGTCATTATTCAAGTAAATGTTCATCATTACTGGACATTATTCTTCCTACTAAATCATTATTAAGTCCTATTTAGAGAATAAAAAAGTTTAAGTTCTACATTAGAGGAAAGACATTATGTTTCAATCCTATTTAGTGCAACTTTTAAAATTTTAATTTTGATAAAATCTACATTAACTCTTCATTTCGTTTTGGTATCAAACATTTGATTAATTATATACTCCCTACATTACTTATAAAAAAAATATACTCCGTAATAAATTGAAAAATAAAAATCATACCAAATTATCAATATAGAAAAATATTTTTAAACTTCATTTGTATCTAATTTTTTGCAACATTTCAAAAGATGTACAAAATATTATCCTTTTAAAAATTATTTTTTTATAAATTGGTAGAGAAATACAAAGTAAAAATTAAACTGTTTGTTCGTAAGTATATCAAAAGTTTTACAAAACAAGATGCAACAAGAATATTCTATTTTATCAAATGATCAACTAAAACGAGTAAACGAATAAAAGCTATTGAGAGACTAAAATAGTAACTGTGACATTTTTTTAGAACGGAGAGAATATACTCCGTATTTCAAAAGATATTGTTTGTGTAATTGTAACATGAGCACTTTATTTTAACCATTTTCTTTACTTATATTTGTTATTAATTTGAAAAAAATAATACAATCATGTAATTTGAAAAAACTACATCAAAAGTTTTTAAAAAAAGAAGTGACCAAAATATTTTATTTTTTCAAACACTTAATGAAATTGCGTAAACAAACAAAAGTTATCGAAAAGAGAAAAAAAAATTATAATCAAATTAAGACGAAGGGAGTAGTTTTTTACTCTAGCCCATGGATATTTCATTTGTTTTTTCTTGTTTAAATTCTCATATTGAACATTTTTTAACTCTGACAATAAGTTATGGGAAATAAATAAATATATATATATATATATATATATATATATATATATAATGAACTATGATATAAATTTAATATCAATTAATTTATTTGAAAGCATAGTTTTGAAATAACAAATTTTTTATGATCCTTAAATTTATTCATATAAATTCACTTATTTTGCAGACTTTCAAATATAAAATGATTTCATGTATTGGCCAATAAAGTAATCCAACATTGAGCCACATGATCTGTGATCATACACCACTAGTGTCCTGTTTGGCTGGTGTAGAAATGGTTTCAATCTAATGACATGTGTGAACATAGAGGGCGCTTTATAAGTGTACCCTAAAAAAAGGTTTCTCTTATAAAAATATCCAAAAAAGGTTTGATATTATGAGACTACCCTCTATCTACCCTCACTGAAAAGCACGAAAAATTAGCATGTGAGATTCCCAAATTACCCCTATTCTTCGAAAGCTATTGTCGAAAGAATCTAATTACGTCCCACAGCCGTTTAACGATTTCCTCCCTTTTTTGACCCGACCCGAAATTAACTATTTCATGCTTTTCAGCTCCTCAATCGTACGCACACTACACATTTGTTCTGCAAATCGGCAACCTAATTTGATAGCAAAGCAAAACGATAAGATTTTGGAACGCGTTTAGAAGCTATTGCGTAGCGCAGAAGGAGGAAAAAGAGCAGAAAGAGATTACGGTAAACCCTAATTTTCGATACCCCAAAATTTGATTACAAACCCTAATTTTTCTTTACACTAAAGAGTTATGATT
>OOIL02004591.1:607456-623200 GCA_900332095.2 Cuscuta campestris | reverse complement strand
GGGTGTAGACTTGGAGCACTTTCAAGCTCTCGGTGAATTCAATTGGAGTAATTTCACCTTGAGCACTAATATGAACATCGCACTCCATCAGTGTGTTAACGACATCTAAGGCCACGCTCTCAGAATTCGCAGAGTACACCCCCTCCTCCCCGAACATTTCAAACAAACTCGACCTAGAATATATAATGGTCCTTATTACACGCCCAAATGCTCAATCTCATCAATAAAAACTTGATTTTCCTATCCAATGAATTCAATAATGAATTTAATACCCAATTCCCAATAATGCAAATAGAAAATGGTGTTATGAAGGAACACAACTTACATTCTGCAACGGCAGTACTTCCACCGGCGAGTCCAGTTCGCTGCTTGAGGAAGAAGACGAATACAGAGCCATCGTCGTCTTGCCTCTTCTTCAACCCCGAAGAAATCTTATTTCATACTCCCTACAGCAATCGACCCAAATCTTTTTTTTCTTTTACGTCTTGTTTGGCAATAACATTAACATTATTTTTTTTGTTAATATTACATATTATCTACAAAAATACTAAACTTAAACATTACTCCGCATTATTATTCGATAGCTCTATCAAAATACCAAAACTAGACGCTAAACTTGTTGCCAAACAAACCACCAACTTCCCAAAAAAAACACTCTGTACATAAATAAATATCACCGTAAAAAATAATAGAAATCATCCTAATCGGTCCGGTAGATTAATGTTCTCCATCAAATTCCTGTCCAGTCCCTCTCCTGCCGCCGCCTGGTCAAAAAACCTTCTTAGAGTCAACACTGCATCCTCCCCACCAGCAATGGCCACTTCCAGAGGGTCCAAGGAGCTTGTTACCGGCGTGACTTGACAGAACATTTTCCAAACATCACCAACCAACCTGTCCATAGGGATATGATCCAACCCCCGTTGCGGCATGCCATTCTAGCTCTTGACGCTTCCCAACACACCTTTTCACACTTGTCCGGGTTAAGTTTAGCCCAAGCACCAAAATGAGTTTTGGCATACCCTACTATTGTTGGGTCCCCGAGATTTTCTGATCCCGCAAACAGGCCTGCATATTTCAACTTGTGAAGTCCCAACTCCAACTTAGCGCCATTGTCGTACCGTACCCTGTTTGCCGAGACCCAATTCAGTGCAGTGTCAACATCCATTGCCTTCAAAAGCTTCAGCATACATTTGCCCAGTTCAAATTGCTTGAGGAGCTCAGTTGGAACCACACCTGCTCTTTTCGCATAGTACCTCGCCACATAGAACAAGCCTTCCCTGTAGAAATGATAGACAATTATCTGGTTTATGAGCGGGGTGTCAAACCCAAGGTTTTTGTGTGCCCTTTCAATCTTGGAAAGCAACACGCCCACAGCTTCCAGGCTCCTTTCGACAACGAACTTCATCTTTGGATGTGATTCCGGTGGATTCATGTTGCGGAGCCTGTGGTTGAGTTCAGTTAGGACTGCTATGGGGTCACCATCTGATAGATTCATGGCTGACATTTCCGGCTCAAGTTCTTTAAAACAACGATCCATCTCCATTCCCATTCCTAGGTCCATATCTGTCACTCAAACGATTTGGGGCAAATATATTTATATATATAAATGATCATCATTCCGGAAGATGAAGATTCGGGCAGAAAAAAAAAAGAAAAAAAAGATCCATATATCATTTCGAAAATATACAGAGAGATATAGAAAGTGCAGAGATTACTATGGCGCAGAGACCAGGAATTAATGGGTTAATCTTTGCATTCTGGATAAGCAAAACTCACCTTGTTCAGCAGGTTGCAAATAAACCAGAAATTACTGGACCGTTTGTCAAACCCTAAAACCGCAAAAAAAAAAAAAAGGTAATCATCAAGATTAGATTAATCGCATTGATCATTTGAATGCGCGCAGCTCAGAAACAAGGAGGCTAGAAACACGAGCTTATCATTAAATCCAGATCTCAATAAAGAAAAAACCAAAGCCATTGTAAGATCGCACAGCGAAGCACTTGAAATCCGAGAAAAATGAAATCATGTAACCAGTAGCATGGGCATGAAATCCGTTCCCGTTGGACCGTTCCGAAAAATCCTGGATCCGTTTTGAAATTCTACCGATATATTAGGACACATTTTTTTTATCTCGAACCCGTTCCGTCCCAATATCAAATGAGACATGAGCGGGACAGCTTAAATTTATACCGATCTGTCCCGTTTGTCCCGTTTCATCTACTCCACTAATATATAATACTAATTCTAGTCCAAAATCGAAAAACACTCATTCTTTAATCAATTAGTTATTTAATTAAATTAACTTCATAGGCTTGAAATTTATTTGGACTCGTTCCACTCATTGTTTTTTTGTTAGATGGCTAGATGTTTCTTTTTTTGAATGAAATGTCACCCTCTTCCCCTTCTTAAATTTGCGATTAGGACAAAGTAGGATGACCCGAATCCGTCCCGGTTTATTCCGATCCCGAATTTTCTGGGACAAGTCGGGATAAAATTGTAATCCGAACCATTCCAGACCGTTTATATATAACGGGACAAGACGTGGGACAACAAAAAACCCGGACCATCCCGATCCGTGCCCACCCCTAGTAACTAGAAACCAAAGCCAATTACGTCTTGAAATGAAATACGGTTACGTACTTACGTGCATATAGAAAAAGGACTCAGATCACCTGTGTGAAGCGATCGATTCTTGCCGAAGAGGTGACTATCGGCGGACGGCGGCAACCGGCGGACGGTTTGGTGTAAATAAAGCTAATGAACCGGAGCCTTTAAAAAAGTAATCTTCTCATAGATGATTTCTAATCCACAACAATATTATATACGGAGTATAAAAATTTCACATTTGAAAATTAAGTTTTAATAAGAATATATTGATATTATAATATCTTCCCGTAGTAATGTATTTTTTTTATATAGTTGAATCACACTTTATAAATTTTGATTAAGAAAAATTAAATGCGAAGAACATTTTCAGTTTTGAAAGGGATATACACATTGTTTTTTATTCTATATGGACATTTTAACATATTTTATTTCTAAGATCTCTAAATGTCTTATTGTTTATTGAATTACATAATTTATGTATTGTTTTAATTTTACATAAATTTGAACTGTTTTATATATCTATACATTGTTCTAAAGTTAATAATTACTACAAGAACAAAAGAGCTTTTTCATTGTGTTTTTAAAATTTTTAAAAATGTTTTAAAAAATAAAAATTGTTGGTGTTTGAAATATGAAAAAATTAAAACATACTTCATTTGTCTCAAATTAAATATTTTTATTTTTTCTAAAAACTATTCTTAGTTTTTCTTAATATCTTAAGACCAAAAGAATACAAAGTAAAGTCTTTTTTGTATTTGTTTAATTACATATTCATAATATTCTTTTTGAATCCATGCGTAAAACATTTTCTTCATAACATAATTTTCTTTTTCTACAAAAATATTTTTCGTATACTTTTCTTCTTCTTCAATTTTGTTTCTATTATTTTTTTCTTTTATTTTTAATTTAATTAAAAAAAAGAAAATTTATAATTTGTTTTTCAATCATGAAGAGAAAAATGATTAAAAACTAGAAAATGTGGTGTGGAAAATTTTAAAATTTTTCATTGATTTTTGTATCATGAAAATGAACCAAATAATAATCTCTTTTTGAAAAAATAAGATTTTTTAATTTGAGACAAATAAAGTGTAAGTTATTTGTTTTTATTTTTATGAATTTTTTTATTTCAAATATATCTTTTTGTTAAATCATTACGTTGTATAAAAATAGTTTTTAAAAATAAAATTAAAACATTTACGAAAAAGTTTTAAAAAAAGATCTTCAAAAATATTGATGGAAAAAAATAGAAGAAAAAAGAAAAATAATAAAGAAAAAAATGAGAGGGCTAGTGGTGTTGGTGCTTATTTCTAATATCATAGGAGGCAGTCGCTATTCATTTAATATTTGAAGAGTATTTTAGTCTAGAGGGGCATCATTGTATGAATATTAAAACTATAGGCTATGGAGTAACAATGTAAACTTTGAAACCATAGAGAATAACGGTGCACGTACATTTTACAAATCATAAGAGGTATTGGTGCAATAAAATCCAAAAGAAAATATAATTTGATGATACTACAAATAGTAACCATGTATGTATGTGTCTTTTATTTTAGGAGACCAAATGAGTAAAAAAAGAATCCAGTTCCTTGTTGTGGTTGTTCTAAACAATTCATTCCTTACTTTATCTCCAATGAAAAGTAATCCATCTTTTAAAAACAAACTTCATTCATAATGCTGCATCCTGTTTCATCATCATCATCATCATCATCATCATCTATATATATAAACATTAATTATCTTAGTACACAGAAAATTAAATACAAATAACCTAAGATATAATATACAAAATTTAAATACAATGGAGTTTTCTTTATTATTTGGGAGGAAGAATAATAATATAATTAGGATAATGGGGTGGGTGGCGTTAGTGACGATGGCGGTGGGGTGCAAAATGTGGGGAGTAGAGGGACTGGGGTGCAATTTGGGGTCGAGGGCCTCCCACCCGCTGCCGCCGGACATAGTGGTGAAGCTGATGAGAGACAACGGCTTCGACAAGGTGAAACTGTTCGAGGCGGAGGCTCCGATGATGCGGGCGCTGGGGAGGTCGGGGATCGAGGTCATGGTCGGGATCCCCAACGACATGCTCGCCGCCATCGCCGCCAGCGTCTCCGCCGCCGAGGACTGGGTGGCGCACAACATCTCCTCCTTCATCTCCAACAATGGCGTCGACATAAGGTCACTAATATTTCTCCCTCAAAATCCCATGACATTGATTCAATACGATATTTCGTTCGAAAAATTGATAGTTCATACCTTTTAACTCCCGATAAATTCCTCACCCCCAGTCCGACCTGAACATACTCTCGCACCAAGGGAGAAAGACCAAAGTAAGACTAAAACATTGAAGATATACCAAAATAGGACTTTCATATTTTTATTCTCGAAATATGACTTATATTACCAAACATGGTCATATACATTACCAAGAAAGTATAGTAATTTGCATATGTACACTGACACATTACCACAATGCAAAGTCCTATTCTGGGAAAAAAACATGAAAGTCCTATTTTAATACTTTTTTATATGTTTTAGTCCTATTTAGGATAATTGACTTGCTTCTCACCAAGTCAACTATTACGCGAGTTGATTGACTTGCTTCAACTATCATAAATTCATAATCACTTCACGTAGCACGTGTCACAATGTGTGGTACAACACAAATATTTCTCTCAAATTCAAAAAAAAATTACTCTCATCGTCCCAGATTCCCAAAATGAATTGCACCCTTTGATGTTTGAACCACGTACGAAATTCCGTGATTTTAAAAAATATATTTATTTAATAATTGGTGTATAAATAAAAAAAACTTGCATATTTACAAAACTACATTGAAAGTTTTACAAAACTCATGTATTTAAAAACTAAGTTAAAATTTTTACAAATCAAAGATGACAAATTTCCTTTATTTTAACAAATAATCAATCAAAATGTATAAATAAACAAAAATTTACTTAACTTTTGAATAGTGAATAAGGTAAATCTTTTTATAACGGATATAGTAATTGTCAATTAAATATTAATGTAAAGTATACATATATAATATGATTACTATTTTTACTTGAGAAATTTACCTAAATAGGACTAAAACATAATGACTTTCCTAATATAGGATCATATGTTTTTATTTCCCAAGGTAGGACTTTTGGTCATTATCAACTAGTCATTATTCAAGTAAATGTCTAGCATTACTGGACATTATTCCTCCCACTAGGTCATTATTAAGTCCTATTTAGGGAATAAAAAAAGTTTAAGTCCTAGATTAGGAAAGTCATTATGTTTTAGTCCTATTTAGTGCAAATTTCACTTTTTACATTAGTTATCAATATCATGTTATGACATTAATCTATTTGATCATTTTAAAATAATCCATTTGATCTTATAGTGTGATTTATGCTCACGCTAACCGCCTTAAATTCCGTCCACCCTTGAGTCCCCTAATCTCACTCACCAATTGGGGTAACATTTCAATCAAAATTTTGATCAAAATGTTAACACAATTAAGGAAGTTTGATTACGGGTACGGTGGTGGTGGGGTTTAAGAAAGTCTTTCGGATTTGAATAGAGTTTTGTATGTACTTATTTAAATTTGTGTCTTCGGCCAAGTCAAAACAAGGATGTGTGCGTTGCACAAACAATTACTTCATTCCTTCTAAAATTAACTTATCATTTGATTTTTAACGACCTCCAACGCAACACTTTGACCATTAATTCATTTACTTATATATAGATATATATATTATAAAAATAATAATTTAAAACTATTTTATAAAACGAATCTATTGATATTAAAAATATATAAAAATTGATTATATATTTTTTCATAATATGTAGTTAGGGTTCAAAACATTTCACCACGAAAGACAAATAGAGAAGTTAGTTTTAGAACGGATGAAATATTGTTTATGTGTGTCTATGATATATTTGATGTGTAGGTTGGGATACAACATTGTGTCCCCTAACTTTTTCTAAAATAAGTGATGAGCCATGCCCTCAATCAACCATGCTAGTTATATCTCAAAAATTATACTTCTAAATATACCAAATAGTTTATACTTACATTTTGACGACTTTCATTGACATAAATGTCAATATAATTACAAAATTTCACATTGATATTTTGTATTACTGTAACATCAATCTCGCACTTACTCAAATTAGTCACTGACAAAATATAAATGTAAACTTTTGAAATAGATTTTGAGATATATATCTTTGGGACAAAAGTATATATTTATTGATTGTCAATTATTTTTTGAATAAACCTAAGAGCATACCAAAATGGTATACAAATACTCCCTCAGTCCCATAAAAAAGTTCTCATTTTGATGTATTTTTGGTCAAACAGTTACACGTTTTGACCCTAAATTAAATATAATCTAAATAAAGAAATGTTAAAAAAATTTGAGATCTCAAAACTAGATCCTAAGATGAATCCAATTATATTAAATTTATTTTATAATTCAATATACATTTTTCACAATTTGTAATCAAAGTGTGTAAATATTTGATTAAATACTACTCCCTCCGTCCTAAAATGTTCTTTCCACTCACTTTTTACCCGGTCAAACTTTAATCACTTTCTTTACTTATTTTCATTAGGTATTTGATAAAATAATATAGTCTTGTCACCACTTATTTTGTAGAACTTTTGATGTAGTTTTTAAATATATAAATTTTATTTTTTAATTTTACACCTACAATCAAATAAATTAAATTTAAAATAAAATCGGTCAAAACTCATAAAATGAACCGAAAAGAACATTATAGGACAAAAGGAGTATTCAAAATGGGAACTTTTTTGTGGGACGGATGAAGTATGATACCCTAGTCCCTAGCCTAGCATGGCCCTTGTTTTTTGGTTCATGGTCGTCAATTGTTTGTTTTTTGGTTTCAAAGGCACGTGGCGGTGGGGAATGAACCATTCCTGAAGACGTACAAAGACAAGTTCGTGCAAACCACCTTCCCGGCGCTGAAGAACATCCAGGCGGCGCTGATCAAAGCGGGTTTGGGCCGTCAGGTGAAGGTCACCGTCCCACTCAACGCCGACGTGTACGACACGTCCACCGGCGTTCCTTCCGGCGGCCATTTCAGGCCCGAAATACAACCCCTCATGCTCTCCATCGTCAAGTTCCTCAGCGACAACGGCGGCCACATCACCATCAACATCTACCCTTTCCTCAGTCTCTACGCCGACCCCCACTTCCCCGTCGATTACGCCTTCTTCGACGGCGCGTCGAGTCCGGTGGTCGACGGATCCACCGTCTACACCAACGTCTTGGACGCCAATTACGACACTCTGGTTTGGGCCCTGGAGAAATCCGGGTTCGGGTCTCTGCCCATCATCATCGGGGAAGTCGGGTGGCCCACCGACGGCGATAAGAATGCAAATCTGGAGTACGCCCGGAAATTCAATCAGGGGCTGGTGAATCGGATAATCCAAGGCCGCGGCACCCCGAAGCGGCCGTCGTCTCCGCCGGACACATATCTGTTCGGGCTGATCGACGAGGACGCTAAGAGCATAGATCCGGGGAACTTCGAGAGGCACTGGGGATTGTTCTATTTCGACGGCACGATCAAGTACCCGCTAGATTTGGGCAACAATCGGAATCTGACGGCGGCGAGGGGCGTCCGGTACTTGCCCCGGCAGTGGTGCGTTTTAGTGCCGGATGCCAATTTAGAGGACCCCGCCTTGGGCGACGTCATCAGCTACGCCTGCGGCTTGGCCGATTGCACGAGCCTCGGCTACGGCTCCTCCTGCGGCGGCTTGAACGCCAGGGGAAACGCTTCCTACGCGTTCAATATGTACTACCAGACGATGAACCAGAGGAACGGCGCGTGCGGCGACCAGCTGCACAACTTCGGGACGGTGACGAAGATCGACCCGTCGCCGCCGCAGCCGACGCAGGGCGGCGGCGCGTGCAGGTTCGAGGTCATGATTGACACCGGCGGCAAGCGAGAAAGGAGGAGGTCTCCTTTTCCCGGCACCTCTTCCGCCGGGAAGGGAATGGTTTCTTTTGCAAATCTTGTTGTTGTGGCCGTACAAGCGGCGGCGCTCCCACTCTTGGGGTTCATAATGTTTCCATGATTTTCATTTCTAGTTACGGAGTACTACTATGATTCATACTTTATCGGGCCAAAATTAATATTATTGATTAGATATATAGTTGCGTGTTAAGATAAAGGCCAACATACATGCTTTGGGTCAGCCCAAGTAACACAAGAACTCGATGGCCTACTGAGTTGCCATGTGTGTGGTCGGGACGAAGTTGCACTCGAGGCACACTTAAGCTCCACCAGAAGCAAGGCGAAAGACATATCAAGAATCACCCTCAGCTCGTTCGGGCCAATTACTTTGGTCTCAACTATCTATCATGACTTCCGTATAAGTGTACAACACATTAAATGTGTAGGCGAAATCTGACACACATGCCTGCCAAACCGAGCGTGCTACAACATCGATCACTGTTCATCTAACTTATATTTCTCGTTAATTATCTATAAGATCTCATCTCTATAAATAGACAATGGAGGAAAGGGAAGTAGAGATCACATTCTAGAGAGAGAGAAAGCAACAACATTAGGTTAAAGGAAATCCTTGTAGCCGGATCAGAGCCATCAAGCCTCCCTTTTGGTAACTCATACCCAAATCATATATAAGATACGTTTTTTGGTGTTATACTTTTTCTTAGTCTCTGAGTACCACTCTCACACACCTCTAATACACCTAAGTCGAGCCCGAAAATCAACGTTGTGCTTTTTGCCCCCCGAAGGCATTAACACCAACATTGACATCATTCGTGCCCAAAAAAGACAACAAACAATCAATCAATGCACAATGTCAAAACATCTGATACCCCTAGTGGGGCAGGAGCTCCAGCTGCTTTCCCTCGTTGGATAGTGTGTTGACGGCCACTGCTTCAAAACTGCAACATTACCCCTATATTTCTTGTTTTATCTAATGTTCTAGGTTGCTTATAATGTGTCGTTTGTGAATTGCAATCGCTGTCTATTACAACTATAGCGTGCATAAGTCGTTTGTGGTTGGAATCCGAGTCTATATCCATGCATTATATTGTTGTGTTATACGTCTAACCAACATAAGAATACGCCATTGTACATAAAACTGATGTCAAATTACGATTTTAACCTTCAAATAAAGATTCCTTATAGAAAAAGATTATTTATTGAAAAATATCCTAAAATAAGGCCACACTCATCTTTGCGGCTATGTTCTAAAACGGAAAGGATATCAATCCATGAATAGACAAAATATATTCTCTCCTTTTATCCAGATTAGCACGGTTTTGCTTCAACCTGCCGTTTCTCGGATTCCTTCACATTATTGGATTTAATCTGCACATTTTATAGTAGTAGTAGTAGTTATTGTTGTTCTGGATTGGGATTGACGAAGTTATAGATTTTTATCTCCGATGGATCGTAATCAGTAATTGTTTTCCGCCGGCGACATGGTCACAGCGGCGGGGGCTCCTCTCGTCACTCCACTCAAAGCGGAGTTGCGGTGTTTCCAGGCCGGCAGGTATTGCGTTGATGTTTCTCGCAATGGCAGGGCTAAATACGTCAATCGACCTTATTCTCTCGTGCCTAGGGCTTGTTGCTCCGGCAACCCCTTGTCGAGCTCTGCCGGAGATAGGCTTTGCGGTGGAGGAGGTGTTGGTAGCAGAAATAGCGGCGGCGATGGTGAATTGCCTAGGCCACGGGCATTTGCTCCCTTGCTTTGTGATTCAGAGGATATTAGACTGGGGAATGGAGCTTCTCAGTTTTCTGGTGCAAAGGATTATCACATTGGAAGCTCAAATGGACTCCCATGCCCTGAGTTATCTCAGAAGATTGTGGTTGCTGTCGACATTGATGAGGGTATGTTTGTCTATTTGCTGCCAATCGATCGAATTTGCCATTACAAATCTGTTTTTTTAGACTTATTATCAGTTGAATTGAGTTCAATGCAGTTATGTTCAGCTCAGTTTAGTTCCACTTTTCAATTAAAATTACAATCAACTTTCTATTTAGTTTAGTTCAATTAAATGCATTTTAGTTAGTGAATTTCAGTCCAAAAGAAATGTTGTACCAATAATGTGTATAGCTTTTCATTCCATTTCTTTTTTTCATTAATGGTAGAACTCCTTAAACCTTAATTTAGGTAAGTCAAGGACAAAGAGTATATTAGACATTGAAACTATGTCTTTTCACATACATTCTTTCATATCCTTTTTTTGCCAAACTAGTACATACTTAATTCACTTCTAGTTCCAGATAATAGCACATAATCTAGAACCCTTTTTCTAATTGTGCCAAACTTAGCCTTATCTCTCTGAAATATCTTCTAAACAATGATCAATCCTTTTGTTGAATTTCTTCCCTTGTTAGAAATTGTTGTTTCACTCTTGTTTGTGCTGATTCTGGGCTCCTGTATGTGTCATTTAAGTTGAACTATTTACCATCACTTTTTCTAATATCTTTATGCACATGTGCCTTTTTTTTGTATTTTCTGGGCAGTTCTTGGAAATTTTGTGTCAGCGATCAGTCAGTTTATTGCTGAACGTTATTCATTGCATCAGGCGGTGTCCGAATATCATGTTTATGAGTTTGCCAAGGTACCCATATTTCATTCTACGTGGGATTTTGGTTTCGGGTGTCCTCAAATATTCCACTAGATGACTGACATTTTTTTGCTATTATTTAGTAATGAAAGTATTGATTTAAATACCATGAATATGAAATTCACATTGGCATTTGGAAAGGAAATCTATTGATCAGTTCTCCTCTCAATATCCTGCCTTTCGGTTATGGATGTGGAACTTATTCCATCTATTATCATCCCTCAAAAATTCAATTGCCACTTGCCAGTGCTACTACAATTATCTTCCCTATATTGACTATTCAATTGACCTTTTTCTTTGTCACAGATATGGAGGTGCTCCAAGGATGAAGGTAAAATTGACATATAAAATTTAAACTGGTCCATTGTAGACTCTTATGATAAAAACGGTAAATATGTACCGAATGTTCATTTTTGTTTTATCTTCTCCCTCACCTTTTTTTAACACTCTATACAATTTTTCTTTTTCCAAAGTGGATGAGTGCTATACTAGGTGGTTATTTTCTTGCATCAGATATCATCAGATGAGTTATGGTTTGTTTGCATTATAAGAAAGTGTGTTTTTTCTTTTTGTGGAACAGCAAATATCCGTGTTCATGAGTTCTTTGAGTCGTCTTATTTCAAGACTGCCATCCATCCCATTCCTGGTGCTCAGCAAGCTATACGAAACCTATCCAAAGTTTGTAATATGTCCATAGTTACGTATGTATCAGTATACCTACCTTTTATTTCGTTGGCCTGCAACACCTTGTTATAGTGACAATACATACAAAGTGAAGTTAATGATCATTTGGTGACAGGTCGCGGCAATATGCAATTCAAGACCACACAATTGAGTGGATCAACAAACACTACCCTGACCTATTTCAGAAAATTTATTTTGGGAATCACTTTGCGTTAAATGGGAAATCCATACCCAAATCAGAGATCTGCAGGTACAATGCCATCAAGTTTTTTTATAATAGTTTTTCTGAATTGTTGCTATTAGACCTACTATGTTATATGGCGTGGAATATTAAGGTATTATGATGCTCATATAACGTTGTGATAGAAACGAGAATGTCGAGATGTATGTGTGGCAAAACTAGGAACTTAGGATCTGGTCCTAAAATATCAAGTCTTATTGCAGTGGATAGGAGCAAAACAATTCAACTAGTAAGACAAACATACAAGTGCACTAACTTTAAGATTGGTCTCGTCCGATAGGTGACAACCAATCATCTTGCAGATCATGTTAAGCCATCCAACATCTATCAATTAATTATTAAAAAAAAATACTCTTTCTGTCCGCCATAGATTTTTCCAAGTTGACTTTTTGTGATTTTTAAAGAGAGTTGAAAAAAGTTGGAAGTATCCCCTCAATGAAATTTGGTGAAGTATATTTAATGAGGTGGGTGAGATGTCATAAATAAAGTGGGGGTTGTTGTGGTATTTGAAATGTTAAAAAAGGTAATGAGAAGATATTTCTCGGACAAACAAAAAGGGCATTTGGGAAGATCTATGGCGGATGGAGGGAGTATTAGCTTAACATGTAAGGGATTATCTACTACTATGAGCTTGATATTGTACGGTAGAGCCAGTTGTCTTAATACCGTCTTAATACCTCAAAAAAATAACATCTTCTGATCCATATAACCCTGATCCCTGAAACTCAAGAGCTTGGTTGTTTGTTCAAAATTGCTTGTCAAAGGAAGAAACATTCACAACTTCAAATCCAGTAAAATCTCACAAAAAGCAATGTGTGTACGCAGACCTTACCCCTATTCAGAAGTACAGAAACTGTTTCTAGGAAACCCCTTTGGCTCAAACACAGAAGCACATACAAAGTAAACACAGTACCACCAAGGAAGAATTGCTTACAATGTTGCCTAATATTGTCCTATCAAATTCATTTGGTTTCGGTCTGCAGATCATTGGGAGCAAAAGTTTTGATTGATGATAACCCGGGATATGCCATTGAATGCGCTGAAGCTGGAATCAAGGTTCTTTTGTTTGATTATGAAAATTCTTATCCATGGTCCAAGACAGAGTTTGTAAATGGCCACCCACTAATCACCAGAGTCCATAACTGGGAAGAGGTGGAGCTTCACTTGGCTTCTTGGATTTTCCCCACTGGTAATACTACGAGTAGTAATTTTGTTAAGGAACAATTTTTATAAGTCATCCAACTTGGTTTCTCTTAGTTTTTTTAAAAACAAAAATGACTAATATTTTATTTGGGTATGTTTCTTTTTCAAGAAGTTGCATCAAAGTACATTATTTTATGGAAACAAGACTTTAATTTCCGTATAGGGCCGATGAAATACTATACGTTTAGAGGTTAAAATGCCATATTCATGTGAAATGCGAGTACACAATATTTGAATGCTCTCTTTGTTCTATATATATATTGAAAAATGAATGAATGAGACATAAATTATACTTAAATATGGAGTACTTTTTTTTTAAATTTTTGGTCAACGTGCTAAAAAAATCTAACCAGACAAATGAAAGTGTGCATGTCTTCTTCATATACAACCAACTGGTAGGGTTAGCCAGCAGCCCCTTGAATGCCATCCCATTAATGATTTGTTAACCGGTAGAGCAGACCAAACCCATTGATGATTTGAACACTGTATTATCAACATCTTATGGGATTCCCATTGTGGCACAACTAGCCCTTTTTTCACACTATCATATTGTACTCTGTAATAATTTTAAGTCTTTATTCGTTTCGGTCCTGTTTCATTTTAAGTTATATTGGAACGAAATCGAGGTAAAAGTTTATCGTCATAAGCGGAAGGAGATATTGTGGATGCGAAGGTGTATCCAATAGCGGCGTTTATAAATAAGGTAAGATTGTGGACCGTTTGGTAATTAATAGGAAAATGCTAGTCAAACATATACTTCATCCGTCCTAAAAAGATTTACACATTTTAAAAAAATTGCGTTCCACAATCTCTTACTCATTTCTAGTATTAAAAAACCACTTTTACTCCTTACTTTTTCAAATCCTACCTATCACATCATACTTTTTTCCTAATAATCTACACATCACATCCTACTTTTACCCATCACATCAAATTCTACCTATCACATCATACTTTTTTCCTAATTTACATGTTTTGACTAAAGTTGAAATTAAGGGAGTGATAATTTTGTGTTGACTTTCCAAAAATACTCTTGATGTGATGAGTAAAAGTAGGATGTGATGTGTAGATTATTAGAAAAAAAGTATGATGTGATATGTATGGTTTGAAAAAATAAAAAATAAAAGTGGTTTTTTAATAGAAATGAGTAGGAGATTGTGGAATGTAATTTTTTTGAAACGTGTAAATCTTTTTGAGACGGAGGGAGTAACAATGAAATGGAGTGGTGCAAAGACATGCCGGAAACAACCTGCCTATATATTCTCCACCAAATTCACCCGAAAACGAAAGCTCACAATTGATCAAACGCGCTTTCTTCCCTACCTTTATTTATTGTTTTGTGGATTACCTAAGTTTTTTGTTTGTAATCTCTGGTCCCACCACCCATATTGAGTTTAATTCGATTTATTAGGCAGGGCTGGTCTCGAAAAATGGAAAAATAAAATTGACTCGGTCCAAAATTTATACTTTGGGCTCTATGTTATTATTTTAGAATAATTTGCTTCAAAATTAATGATGAATATAAAAATATACTCCCCCCGTCCTATTATTAATTTCTCGTTTTGACCAAGGCTCATTTTTAAGGGGGAGTAAAATGTGAATTGACTTTCCAAAAATGCCCCTACATTACAAATTATAGGGTAGGAAATGATTTAACAACTGTAGACAATTTAAAAAAGCTAAAAGAGTACAATTATATTGTAAGGATGAGAGAAAATGACTATTCATTAATCATTACACCATAAGGAGATTTTTTTACAGTTCCCTCCAATATTTTTCTAACCAAAGGAGCAATTATTTACACTTCCCTCTAAAAAATTTCCACCAAATTCTAAAAAGTGCCGCCAATCAACATCTATAAATAGAAGAAATTTTCCATTCTTAGAACCCACTGCCCTCCTTTTTTCTTCTACTGCTACTTTCAGTAGCCCTTCTAAAATCTTTTCTCAATCTTTATTTTCTTCTACTGATACTTTCAGCACCCTTTTTGTCTCCAAGCATGCCTACAACTTCTCCCCCTTATACATACCTGCAAGCAGAAGCAGAAGGGTTACCACCAGACCTCCAATCAAAGTACAAAAGGCTCTCTAACACTACCAAGCAACAAATAATTGATGAACTCCTGAAGCATTCAAAGCAAATATTCACTGGAGAGTACACAGTTCAGAGAGGCATAATCAACAAGTTAGCTACAGATTATAACGTCTCAAGAAGAACAGTGAGTAGTATATGGAGCACAACAAGGAAACAACTTAAAGATGGGGTTGCCATTGATGTTAGAAACAAGTTAGCAAGCAAAGCGGGCAGGAAAAGGGTGGTTATTGAGGGGGGAGCTATTCAACAGATCCCATTGCGCAAAAGAACTACCATTAGAGCATTAGCTTC